>JADRCD010210267.1:12840-57121 GCA_019843815.1 Montemys delectorum
AAAAAAAAAAAAAAAAAAAAAAGATAGATTCTGGTGCAAGATTACACAGTCCAAAGGCTAGGCTGGCTCTTTTATGGCTCCCAGCTCCAAAAACTTAGCACTGAGCAGGTGTCATGGCCTACAGAGTTTGGGTTTATATGAGGAGGTAATCAGCAAAGGGACCTCAGGGAAATCGAGGACTCGAGCCTCAGGGCAGACACTGAGCAACCCTGGCTCTCTCACTTGCACCTCCATAAAGAAGGCAAGTGCTTGAGGGGACTTTCAGCTCCTCAGCACTGTGGCTCCTGGGTAGAGGAGAAGCAGAGGTCACTGAGATTTATACCAGACAGTTGATGCAGGGGTCATGCAGATCCTGCCACAAGCTACCCCTTTACCTACTCCCTAATGCCTTCAACTCCCTGCACCAGCTCTAAAGACCTTCAGACGGATATTATCTGGACCCACCCTGTCGTGTGGAGACACCCAGGCCTAGAGATCAGGAGAATTGGAAATAAAAACCCAGAAGCTAGATATGGTGGAGTATGTCTGTGATCCTAGCACTTTCGAGGCAGAGGCAGGAGGCTCAGGAGGAATTCAAAGTCATCCTTACCTACATAGGGAGTTTGAAGCTAGCCTGGGCTACAAACAAAGAAAAAAAGATCCAGCTGGGCAGTGGTGGCGCACTTTAATCCCAGCACTTGGGAGGCAGAGGCAGGTGGATTTCTGAGTTCGAGGCCAGCCTGGTCTACAGAGTGAGTACCAGGGCTACACAGAGAAACCCTGTCTCGAAGAACAAAAAAAAAAAAAAAAAAAAAAAAAAAAAAAAAAAAAGAAAGAAAGAAAGAAAGAAGGGAGGGAGGAAAAGAAAAAGAGATCCAGAGATCCAGTTCTCCTGATCTGAGATAACCCCTAAACCCATTACATACCATCTTTTCTATTTGTGGGAACCTTGACAACTTGCCAGGCTGTTACATTAACAAAACCCTTCATGCACACAGTGCTTACCACTCTGCCTTTGTTTTTGTGAGCATGGTCTAACTCTGTAATCTAACAGGCTGGTTTAGAATTTGAGTCAGTTCTGCCTCAGCCTCCAAATGATTAGAGATGAGTCAGTCGCCCATGCTCAGCATACTCAAGTCTTGAGTGCCCACTCCTACTCACCATCTAGACAAACAGATAGACAGAGGTCTTTGGATGGTGAATTACCCCCACGGGCCCCTTTTCCCCAACTTCCTCCTGGGGTAGCCTTGTCTGCCGCTAAGGATGGAGTAAAGTAAATGCCAAGAAGTTGTCTACGGCAACACAGTATGCCCTGAGATCACTGTTCTAGAAGACCGATAGAGACTTGTGTGACATCACTGGGAAAGAGTGGAGAGGTAGTTCCATTCCTAGGCCCTCAGGTCAAAATACTCTCGGGCCTCCAAGGTGGGCTGGGACTTGAGAAGGCCTCGTCCTCTTACAGTGATAATAGGAGCTGTAGCCAAGCTCCACAAGTTCCGGATCTAAGTGTTTACTCAGGGTGGGGTCACACCCTGCTGAGCAAACTGTCCAAAGCTGCCCTGAGGGAGCTACAGCCACTAAGCCAGTCACTCAAGGTCACCCACATCCTCATTTGGGGTGACAGTCACAGCCCTATATTGTCACTTGCTGTCCTATCTGAGTCCCACATAGACACATATCATTTCAGTCACAAAAATGGCCAGCTTGGCACAAGGACATGTACATACACTATTAGACACACCATCAGAGTGAAGTTGCCAGATGAAAAGTGCATATGCAAGGTGCCTAGTGAAATGTGAACTTCAGACAAACACCACATGAGGGGTGTGATGGTTCATGACTTTAATCTCAGCTCCCCAGAGGCAGAGGCAGAGGCAGGAAGATTTCTGGGTAAATTTGAGACCAGCTTGTCTCCATAGTCAGTTCCAGGTCAGTCAGAGCTATGTAGTGAGACCCTATGCCAGGAATACACACACACACACACACACACACACACACACACACACACAAGTATGCATGCACGCACACACCAAATAATTTTTTTTTTTTTTTTTGGTTTTTCGAGATAGGGTTTCTCTGTGTAGCCCTGGCTGTCCTGGAATGCAAGCTGGCCTCGAACTCAGAAATCCGCTTGCCTCTGCCTCCCAATCGATGGGATTAAAGGCGTGCGCTACCACTGCCCGGCTAAAGAATTTTTACTACAAATACATTGAAAATATTTGCTAAATCTGAAAAGCTTACATCTAAGGAACTGCCACCCGAATTGCCCACCTTACAGTGCCACATCATCACACAGCAATTTCCACACACCTCAGGCACCTCCTATGTCAGTTGTTATGTATGAGTAACAGTGTGCACGCATAACAGTGGTGCACAGGCACATTCTACACATGTGAGAAGGTACCAGGCTCAGTGTAGAATTAGACTCATCCTGTCTCAGCTCCACAACCACCTTAGGCCGATGGCTAGGCAGGGACCGAGGGTCCTTTGACAGCAAGGAAAATAAACCAATAAGAGTCAGAATCTACAATTGATGCCTCAGCTTGAGTCCCCGGGATAAGGGAAGTCAGGCTAGGGTCACACTCACAGTATCACCCTGAGCACTCCCCAGAAGCCTCTCTAGTTCTACATGCTCAGGGCCCTTAGAGTCCACCCACCTTTGAGATCTACAAAAAAAAAAAAAGGAGCTGGGTGGGCTGTGGGGGGGGGGCACAGTCCCAGAAGCCCCAGGGGTTATTTGCCCACCCTGGCAGAAGTCCAAACAGTCTCCTTGCCCCCCCCCCCACCATGCGGCCTTAGCACAGAGCCCGGGGGGGGGGTGGTGGGGGGGTCAGCAGAAGGATCCAGTGTCTCTAGTAGGAAATCCAAGGGCTTCTGGAAAGCCACATGGACCCAACTATCAATCAAACTGAGTTCCTGCAGGCGTTGGGACCTTGCCAGCAGGGCCCCAGCAGCACCAGGTGTGGTGGTCATCCACACTCCAGGATCATTTCTGAGGTGGGAGGGTGGGGAAGCATTGCCTTGGTTCTGAGTCCTCTTATCTCAAGACATCTCCCAAAGACTGAGGCAGGAGACCCGAAAGAGGGACCTGTCCACTGTGAAGTCCTTCGCTGAGGGGATAGATTTCTGTCTCCTCAGAGCCTGGGGATACCTTGGGCAACAGAAACCTACAAAGCTCAGAAGGGCAGCCCTCAGAATCCACGGCACAGGGACTAGAGGACAGATTAGGAATGACCTGCAGGTAAAAGTACCCGCATTAGCAGTTCAGGATGGTGGCTCGGGCAAGGAAGCCAGCCTGTCTGGGTCTCAGGACCTCAATACTCCCTGCTAGGATCTAAAACAGTTGACTTCACTTCAGTCTGTCTAGACAGCCTTGCCTCTAAGACTGTAGACTGATGAGGTTTATACATTATTACAGCGGAGCGAGTCGCTGAGCAGGGAGTGCTAAGCTTAGGGCCCTGACCACAGTGAATTCTCACTAAGTGCACAGTGGATGATGGCATATTGTCCACCTCCCTCCAGCCTTATGTTCACACAGCAGCCGCCAGCAGGGCTCAGGGAGCTCAGGCTACTTACTCCAGGGCAGAGAAGGCTGTTTCTTTGGCTGAGTGAAGGGCTGGTGAGGGTGAGCCTCTTTGGGGTCTCTACTATGAGAACGAGGTTCTAGGTCAAGCTTCATTCTGGGATCATACATCTAGTCCTGGAACAGCCCTATAGTAGGCTTGGTTGCCTGGGGGACTCTTCCTGCCCCAAGTCTGTGGAGTCCTGGGTCAGTGGGCATCTCCACATCTTCCCTGGAGGAGGCTGCCTCCTTCAGCACCTTCTAAATTTAGGATTTGGTTCTATGACTCATTTCTGAATCTGCTTGGCTCCCTCCTCCAGGAGTGTGCTCCCACGGTATTTTTATCCTCCACTGCCGCAGACTGAGGAATACAGGCCCCCGAAACCCCACAGAAATCCCTAGCTTAAGAAGGATTCCCTGCTCCCATTTGCTGGAGTTGCTCTGGGTGCCTCTCTGACCAGATCCTATACCCTAGCCCCACTTCTGTCTTCCCAGCTTTCTTTAACCCCAACCAGGGCCACTGATTTGGCTGTGTGGCCATCTTGGGGGCTCTCTCCCAGGGGAGTAGGGATAGAACCAAGTCCTGCCCCCTCCCATCTGGCTTCTAGACAGAGCCCACACCTGAAGGCAGGAGATCTGTTTCTCCACCAGACTCCCTCCCGTTGGCCTTACCGCACTTTCCTTCCCCACCTCTAAATAAGGAGTTTGAACCACATCATTACTTATAAATGCTTGAAGCAAAGTTGAAATTACCACTGGGCCAGGCCTCTAGCCACCTTCAAGCAGGGTGACCCAGGGATGAAGTTTCTAATGTCTCGTGGCTCCTGTCTACCTGCCTCCTCCATACTCCTCTGGCCCCAAAGCCTGCTCCATTCTCAGGAAACACAGGCCAAGAACTGAGACCTCTGCCCTGCAGAGAGGAAGACCTCTGACTATCCCTACATGTAGAAGGACCTGGAGTGAGCCCAGGGTCTGGTTCCTGTATGGTCATAAATATACTATCCATCATGTGACAAGAATCCCCTTAACTCTGGGCCTTGGGATGTGGGCAGAGCAAGTGCACTCTCTGGTGTCAACACTCCAGACATCTCTTTCCCTGGGACAGAAGAAGACACAAGAGCCTGAGCCCCCATTTTACTTCTGGAAATGGTGCCCCCACCCAGAGACATGTTGTAAAAGTTTGGAGGAGATGAACAAACACAGGGCTGCTGTCTGGCTGGAGAAGAATACCATCTATAGCCTGCCACAACCTGTCTTCCCTGGAAGCAGTGATAACCAGCACTTATTACTTACCACATGCCTAGTGCTGTTCTTTGTATAAACAGGTTATAACTCACTTAATTTATAGTTCACTGCCCCCCCCCCGACAGCCCTGAATAATGCTTGCCATCTCCACTTTAGAGACAGCTGGAGACATGAAAAGGGGGCAATGACTTATCCAGGGTCACAGTATTGACACCATGAGAGTTAATGAAAACCTGGGACTGACTGTATGCCTGGTTCCCAATTGGTTCTGAGAATGCTCTTCCCAGAGAATATATTAGATTCTCCATAAATGATTGATGAAGATGTTTGGTCACTGCTGTGTAATGGAAAGATCTCCATCCTAGTCCAATTCTGTCCCAACTCATGTGTGTCCTTAAGTGAGTCCCTTCCTAAGGCTAGTGTGGAGGCACATGCTTACACAGAACTCTGGAGCTGAGGAAGGAAGAAATACTGCAGGTTTGAAGCCAGTCTGGGCTACATAATAAAACACTGTCTCAAAAAAGAAATCCAGGAATGGTGGTGGCACATGCCTTTGATCCCAGCAATTGGGAGGCAAAGGCAGTTGGATCTGAGTACAAGGCCAGCCTGGTCTACAGAGTGAGTTCCAGGACAGCCAGGGAAATCCACAGTACACGGAGAAACCCTGTCTTGAAAAACTAAACAAATAAACAAAAAAGTCAAAACAAAATAGAAATGAGGGGTGGGGAGAAGGAAGGAGACAGACAGAGAGACAGAGAAACACACACACACACACACACACACACACACACACACACACAGAGAGAGAGAGAGAGAGAGAGAGAGAGAGAGAGAGAGAGAGAGAGAGAGGATAATCTCTAACCCCCTCATGCTTTTTGGAGGTAGTCTTATGTATTGTATAGCAGGCAATTCTCAAACTTGCTGTGTAGCTGAGGATGACCTTGGATTTCTGTCTCTACCTCCTAAGTACTGGGATTATGAAAATGTGCCACCATATTCAGTTTATGCAGTGCTGGGGATTGAATCAAGGGCTTTGTACAAATTAGGCAAGTATTCTACCAATTGAACTGCATTCCCAGCCTTCTATTTCCTTTAGCTTTAGTTTCTTGGCTGAAAAACAAAACAATAAGGGGGCCAAAGGATTAGATACATGGAGGTGAGACAGATCTTGGATTTCTATTTCTACATGTATCCACCTTTCCTGAGTTACCCAAGGAGACCCCATAAGCAGCCGGACCTCAGTGACTCCCAGCCTTTTCCCTCATCTGTCTACCCTCAGAGCTTTTCGGAGAACGCTCCAGAAACAGATGCATAAAGCTTCCTGCTTCAAGGCAGAGGTACATAGAAAAGTGTATTTCCCTAGTAGACAGCTGCTTGAGCATGTGTGTGCCATGTGTACCCATGGTGCCACCTTATTTCTCTACATGTTCCAGAGGCTCTTAAAACCTCATTTCATTGTGTAGTATTTCCTCTCATCATGCCGGCCAGCTCCACTACCACTTCTAGTTGCTGCTGGCCCCAACTAAAATGATGAGAGCACCAGTATACCCCAGCTCAGGGGCCCTTCCCATTCCTGTCCATTCAGAGTCCTTTTCCCTTAGTGATGCTCCTCATCTGCCATACTTGGGGTACTATTTTGAGAAGCAGGGTTTACACAGCTCCAGCTACACCAGTGGTTCTCATCCTTCTTAATGCTGCGACCCTTTAACACAGTTCCTCATATTGTGGTAAACCCCCAACCATAAAATTATTCCATTGCTGCTTACAGAACTATAATTTTGTTACTGGTATAAATCGTAATATAAATATCTGATATGCAGGATATCTGATATGTGACCCCGATGGAGTCGCAGCCCACGTGTTGAGAACTGATGATCTATACTGTTCTTTTTTTCCTGGATGTTCAGATCATCCCTTGCTTCCTGAGACTGTTGGCCAACTCTGAGTAGCCTGCCGGGCCTTCCTCATCATGCCTAGTTGGGTCAGAAGCAGAATAGTGACTCACCTTTCTGGAACAAGAGGTTTTACTAAATATACATCCAACAAAGCTAGTCTTTGCAGTGTGAAGAAGAGCTCCAGGACCAAAGGCAAAAAGGCTGGGCTCTAGCCCCAGTTCACATAGTGACTTGGGCTAGCCCTGGGCCTGTTTGGTGCTTTCAGGTTTGCAATTTGAAAAAAAAAAAAAAAAAAAAAAAAAAAAAAGAGGAAATGGGTCTCTCAGCCTGCAATCAACTAACTGTAATAATCTTCTGCCTTTACAGATTGCTTGAGAGTTTCATTTTCATCCTTGGATCTCATGTGATCCTTCCAACAAGCTGATTCCATCTATAAATGAGAAAGCTTAGGTTCCTAAAGAAGCAATTTACACAAGTCACACAGCAAGCCAAAAGTGGAGGCTGGGCAATAGCTCTGGAATCCTACTCTGGTCCTTTATTCTCTTCTTAAAGTCCAGTGTGAGGGTCAAGGCAACGAGGGAGCTGTGATTTGCAAACAATAAAAGGTTCACGGAAAGATGAGTGGACAGTTACTACACGTTACTGTAATCTTTGCTCAGGCGCCCCCGCGCGTCCAACGTGAGGCCCTCATCGCGCAGGCGCCTTTTTGTGTTTACCGAGGCTGCGAGGCTCGCATTTGCGCGTGCGCTTTCCAGCGAGCACGCCCCGAGCTCCCGATGGACTAGTAGCTGCCTGGGAGCCCCCTAGTGGTTGTGGCCAGTCTGCCACTGCGCCCCGCTGGGGTTTCCCTCGGGTTAGGCGTCTCCACAGCCTCTGAGCAGCAAGGGGCAGGGAGGCCACCGCCCCGTGAAGCCTATTTGACGACTTACAGTGGCCGCACCAAACGCGAGAGGGGCGGAGGGCAGAACCTTGGGCGCCGTGCTTCGCCCTAGTAAAAACTACATTTCCGGAAAGTCGGAGAGTGAGGTCGCAGAAGGGTATATTGGGAGTTGGAGTTTGGAGACAGAGGAGGTCTTCTGCAGCGGGTCTAGGCAGTGAGAAGGTGGAGCCTGGGCTCTAAACTAGGGCTGGTTGGTTCTAAGGACGCATAAGTTACACAGTAGCTAGCATGTATCTTAGAAAGAACACTAAGTTGTCTGCAATTGCCCCACCGCTGGTCAGCACCCAGATCACCATTGGCTTGGACCTTCCATCCTGCTGTCAAATCCAAACCGCATGTGTGTGTGTGTGTGTGTGTGTGTGTGTGTGTGTGTGTGTGTGTGTCAAGTGCTGCGATTACAGGTCTGTGCCAGTATGCCCAGCTTAAATTAAGAAGAGCTTTGTGCAATGATAAAAATGTTCACTACCTTCACAGTCCAATGCCGTTGCCACTAATGTGTGATTACTTGACACATGGCTAAATGCTAAGTAAGAATTAAAAATTTAAGGCGGCCTTAGTGTCCCAGAAGTTGGAGATGGAAGGGACATACATGAGTCTGAAGTCAAACTGGGCTCCATAGTAGAACCTCAGTGGTAAAGTGTTTGCCTAGCAGACACAAGACCCTGGATTTGATACAAATGACACATACCACTCTAATTGAATGCCATTTTAAACGAAACTAGTTTTAAATAATGCAAATGGCTACTTTGTGGCTAGGACTACTTTGTAGGACAGTTCCACAAATTAAATCCGTTGTTGTCTTCAACATAATGGTCTCTCCTTGTTTTGTGAGGCTCATGTTTCAGTTTCTGCCTGCTTATTCATCTCCTTCTTCCTCCATTGTTTGTCCCTTGCAACCTAAAAATTAGGTTGGATTGTAAAAATCTTCCCTACTGTTCATTAGGCTAGAATAACAGGCGCAGAAAAAGCCAGCTGTAAAATTAACAGGAGATAATGTTTTCCCAAGGACATACTGCAGCTATAAAAATTTTATAATGACCTCCTGCTTCGAGTAACAATTTATTTCTTACCAACCCAGCAGGCTTGTTTTCTGAAATGGTAGGCTATCTGGAACTCTGCTATTGGAAATGATATGAACAAAATGGAGAGTCTTGCCTGCAGGATCTGAGCCACTGAGTGAACTTGAGTACAGAGATCCACACATAGGCCTTCTGAATGTGTTACATCAGAACAACCTTCCTAATGCTATAACCCTTTAACTCACTTCCTCATGTTGTAGTGACCCCCAAACAAAAATTATTTTCATTGCTATTTTGTAACTAATTTTGCTACTGTTATGAATTGTAATGCACATATCTATGTTTTCTGATGGTCTTAGGTGATCCCTCTGAAAGGGTTGTGTGATCCTTAAGAGGGTTGCAACCCACAGGTTATAAACCTCTATGTTGCCGGGCAGTGGTAGCGCATGCCTTTAATCCCAGCACTTGGGAGGCAGAGGCAGGTGGATTTCTGAGTTCGAGGACAGCCTGGTCTACAGAGTGAGTTCCAGGACAGCCTGTCCAGGAGAAACCTGTCTTGAAAACCAAAACAGAAAACAAAAACAAAAACAAAAAACACTATGTTATGTCTATTTTAATTTTATTGTTTTCAAGGAAGCAAGATTCTGGGTCCACTTGGCAGTGCAGACTTGATGAGCCTTTCAAACTGTGTTGCTTAAAGCTCACTGGACTATCAGACTCAGTCGGCTGAGGCTGGGATAGGTGACTGAGGTTACTGGGCTATGCAGCCAAAGACATGGAGTGTGCTGTCTGTTGTGCTGAGGCTGCCTGACACTTTGAATCACAATTCTAGAAGTTAAAAAAAAAAAAGCCAAAGTTATGTTAAACATTCTCACAAGCTGACTGATAAAAATGTAAATGATCACGGATGGGTGGAATGCTGTGGGTTTAGAGTTCTCTTGAACTACCTTTAACCCTTTAAATAGCCATTTATTGCCCACATTTGCATTTGACATGACACCCTGTGGCTATCAGGTAAAGTCCTTTTTGGAATGTATAAACATAAGCCTAGCTTTCACCACCAGCCAAGAAGTGCCCTCGAATAGCTTGAGGCCTTTAGCAGTATTGCTCTATGTAACCTGCCCACCTGATATTTCTACTAATACATCTGAGCAGTCAGTGTCTTAGTTTGTCATTTTCGTCATTACTTTGGAACATGGTATTTGGGGTAACCTTCTCTGTGTTCTCTGGGCCATTACACTCACATTTGGCTCCAGGATAAACTCTCTCTTAGTTGCTGTGAGGTGAGATCCGTGCTTTTTGTGTTGCCATTGTGCCAATGGTGGGCAGACACCCGTCAGCTACTTTCTGGTGTTTCTGGCAGAGCCACTGTAGCAGCCCACTCCATTAGGTAACTGGTCCCTGGGTCCTGCGCTCTTCCAAGGGCTCATGGCTGTCCTCTGGGTTAAGCCTTTCTGTGGCTTCAGATTGATTTTATCCCCAGGGTAGAAAGTGAAAAGAGTATGACCAAGGCCTGTGATGAGAGCTCCATCTCATGATGTGTTTCTTCTCGTGTGGTCCCTGTGAGCTAAACTGTGTATTTTGGTTTGAGTGTGTCCTACATACAGTGCTGTTGGTCTACATCAAGATCTTCCTGATGGTCCACAGGCAGCTTCAGCACACTGAGCTAGGGACCATTCGAGAGCCACCCTCCAGGGAAAGATCTGTGGGGCTAAGTCATTGAGGGTGACTGTGGGGTCATGTTCTGCACTAGGTACTAGTGAATGCCATCAGTTTTGTTCAACCACCCCCTCTTCCTTTTTCAGCCAGTTCAGGCTAAGGACAAATGTGGAGGGCAATGAACATAGCCATCTCTTGTCATGTGCCAATGCAACGGCCAGTTCCGCAGTTTGTACCTGCTTGGATGGAGATTGCTGCTATTTTACAGAATCACCTATAGGCATACGCCAGATAGACGTCAGGAGTAGGATTGGAGAGATGGACAGGACGCAACACAGCCTTCTCTCAGTGTGGCCTATGACCTCAGCTGTGGTCTCCTCCAGAAGGCACAAACCCACGATAAACGAAAAGACAAGGCATACGTGGCTGATACACACTGTGAACCATCAGCTACTTTTCCTATCGCCATGATTAAACACCCCCAAAGAGCAACTAAGGGGAGAAAGTGTTTATTTCGACTTACAGTTTGAGGATATGGTCCATAACGGCAGGGAAATCATGCAGGGAGAAGTGTGAGGCTGGGGGCACAAGCACGGAAGCAGAGAGTGGTGAATGCTTGTGTCCAGTTCACTTTCTCTTTATTCAGTCAGTGACCCCAGCCCGTAGAAGTACTGCTCGTGTTAGGTGGCTCTGACCACCTCAGTTAACCTAATCCAGATCATCTCTTACAAACAGGCCCAGGGACTTGTTTTCCTGGTGATTCTAAATCCCATCAAGTTAGCATTCGGGATAAAAGGTCAGTTTACCTCAGAGAGCATGTGGCTCTGTTTGTTCCTCCCTGGAGATGCACATAGCAAGCTGATTGGTATGCATGATAAGAAGGCTCCAAGAGCTGTGCTGCATTTTAATGGCTCTGTGTAGCTTTTCTTGCTGTGGGGATGATGTTGACAGCCTGAATGGATTCTGAAAGATAATTTTTTTCTTCTTCCAAAAATCTGTAATTTTTTTTGTTTTTTGTTTTTTTTGTTTTTCAAGACAGGGTTTCTCTATGTAGCTCTGGCTGTCCTGGAACTCACTCTGTAGACCAGGCTGTCCTCGAACTCAGAAATCCATCTGCTTCTTCCCCTCTACCTCCCAAGTGCTGGGATTAAAGGCGTGCGCCACTACTGCCCAGCAAATCTGCATTTTTTATGGTAGAAAACAAAAATATTTTACTGTGAAACATTATAAAGGATTATAATGCAAATATTTTGAAACCTAGAAGCAACGGAAAAAAAGTTGATTATATTAAAAATGTGCACTTGCTCTTAGGAGGGTAGCCTGGGAAAGTATTAATTCTTCATCAAGAAATTGATGTTTTGTCTGGTTTTGGTTTTTTGTTTTGTTTTGTTTTGGTTTTTTGGGTTTTTTTTTTTGTTTTTTGTTGTGGTTTTTCGGGACAGGGTTTCTCTGTGTAGCCTTGGCTGTCCTGGAACTCACTATGTAGACCAAGCTGGCCTCAAACTCAGAAATCTGCCTGCCTCTGCCTTCCAAGTGCTGGGATTAAAGGCATTAGCCACCACTGCCGGGTTGGTTTTTGAAGATAATCTCACTCTGGCCTAGAATTCACGATATGGCTGAGGATGACCTTGAATTTATGATCCTCCTGCCTCTATTTCTCGAGGTGTGTGTTAGCACTCACAGCTTTTGTTTTGTTTTGTTTTGTTTGAGACTGAGTCTTACTCTAGTTGACTGGAACTCATTATGTAGACCAAGCTGGCCTCAAATTCAGAGATTCTTGAGAAAAGTAGGAATAGTAATTGATGCATTGTCCTTCATAATGGATACAAGCATTGTCCTTTTGTTTATTGTGATTTGTCTCCTGGAAGAGGTCACTGCTAAAGTCATAGGCCACACTGAGATCATATCCACCTGCCTTGGACTGGAATTAAAGGCATATGCTACAATGCCAAGCATCTCAACTTAAAAAAAAATATTTATTTTTGTTGTATATGTTTCGGTATACCATGAATGAGCTTGAGGAAGCAAGAAGAGGTTATCAGATCCCCTGGAACTGGAATTAGAGGCCTTGTGAACCATCAAGTGTGTGTGCTGGGAATCAAATCTGGGCTCCTAACCCCATCCCCACCTTTTATTTTTTTAAATATTAAAAAAATGGTTTCATTATGTGGCGCTGGCTGCTCTTGAATTTGTGACCCCTCTGGCTCCCGAGTGCTGCAAGAACAGAAGTGGGTATAATACCATGTCTAGCGGTTAACTTCATTAGACAATGGTTTTTGCTTTGAACTGGGGTCTTGCTATGTAGCCCAGGCTTGTCTTTCACTTTGTAGACTAGACTAGCCTCCATCATGTGATAATTTTCTTACTTCTGCTGTATAAGTGCTGGGATTATAGGCAAGTGCCATCACAGGGACTTAGATCTGTCTGACTGGGCTAGGACAACCTGAAACATTGACATCCTCTAGGTTCTGTCTTGGTTCGTCGCTTCTGTACATTCTCTTTGGATGACCTCATTTATTCCCATCCATTTACGTAGGACTCTCAGACCCCAGACTCAAGCCATTCTCCAAGACTGAGGACATCTTCTTCAGGTCTGTCCAGAAATTCTTCTGTGTTTTCAAAACTCTTTTTGGCTGACCTTTTTTTTTTTTTTTTTTTGGTTGGAGGAAGACCGATATTCATTGGTACTGACCACCTCTGGCCATGGGATGCACCCCTCATCAATAACAGGTAGCTTTTCACTGGTGTACTCAAACTGTAGTATTCAGATATCTGATCAATGTAGTAAGACCTAGAAAGTTGCCAAGACTGTGGTAGAGAAGGTGAAACGCTCTGATGTGTTACTTGTCTCCACCCCATCCCTTCCATAGAGTTGAGCTTCAAAGAGAAGGTCTCACATCTCTTTTCTTACTTTGATCTCCCATGGAGTCTCCCTTGAAGTCCATTCAGTGTCTCCACCTTATCCAGTCCCCAAATGTTCTGTGCGTGTGTTCCTGGGAATCTGACCCAGAGCATTGGACATACCAGGCTCACATTCTACCACTGACCTGTATTCCCCCGCCTCAACTCCTTACCCTTCAGGGGCTTTGGAAGCTGCACAGACATCTGCCTTCTTGGAGCCTAGAGGTTTTCCTCAGGGGCCCTTTTGAAAGTTCTGTGGAGTGGCAAGGAGTGTGTAGTTGGAGGAGAGGATGAGTAGGGATGGCAGCTTTGTTTTGACTCTCTCTGTCTGCCTCTTGCTTCAGATCAAAGCCACGGTCTTGTGCATGCTAGGCAGGTACTCTGCCCCAGCTCTCCACACCCCCAGCTCTAACACTTCTTTAAACCAAATACACTCAAACAACATAAGAGTTCAACTTACTTGTCAAGCACTCTCTTGCCACTTCATCTCACGCCACTGCTACTGTATTTCATTGGAGCAGATCCATATTCCTTGTATTCATCGAGTCTTGACCCAGTTTTTACAGTAATATGGGGTCACCTTCCTCTTTCTTGTCCATTTTATAGCATTAGCCACTATGGAATGATGCTGAAATTTCAAGTTTTTCCCCGTGGAGGGAAGAGACAAGAAGTTTCTGTTCATTCCATCTTAACAGTCTTTCTTTTAAAGGACTGGTCAGTCCTGGGTGCACACACTGTTCTAGGGTGTAAATGTAGACATCACCCTAAAGTTATGTTGGAGTCCATTACCCAACAAGAGTATTAAGAGCTGGTGACATTGAGAAATCAATCATGTGTGCTCCAGCCTCGTAGGTGGAAGTAGTGCCACTGTATGAGAGATTTGAGGCCAGACTGTGCAGCATATGTTATTCCAGATCTGGGGAGGTGTGGGCAATTTGAGGCCAGTTTATCTCTGAGAGTAAAAGGGGGGTGGGTCAGGATATAACTCAGTGGTAGAGTATAGGGATTAAAGACACATGCCACGGCTGCCCGACTTTGAAATAAAAATTCAAGAGTGTGGCCCATTAGTCAGCTTCCCCACACCCCAGCGGATGACTCCACAGCCATTCACACAGAGGGAGCACTAACTGGATGCAGTGGGTTAAAAAAAAAATTTCAAGATAAATAAATAAAAACTTAAGAGAGATGGAAGTATGTCACCACACTCTTTGAATCCTCTACCATTCAAAGACGACAAAATTGCCGGGCTGTGGTGACGCACGCCTTTAGTCCCAGCACTTGGGGGGCAGAGACAGGCGGATTTCTGAGTTTGAGGCCAGCCTGGTCTACAGAGTTGAGTTCCAGGACAGCCAGGGCTACTCAGAGAAAACCTGTCTCGAAGAAAAACCAAAAAAAAAAAAAAAAAGATGATAAAATTATTTTTAAAAAATTGGAGCAGCATTTTGCGAGTCCAAAAGGCATTAGGTGTGCTGAAAAGATGGCTCAGTGTTTAAGAGCAGGTAATGTCTGAGGCACTAGCTGAGGACATGAGTCAGTTTCCCGGCACCCACATTGGTAGTAAGACTGGCTGTAACTTTAATTCCAGGGGTTTTGATGCCTCTAGACTTCGTAGGCACCTGCACACATGTGCACATAGTCACACACAAGTATACATGATTAAGAAGAAATCTTTTAAAATTATTAGGAAACCTGCCCCAACATGACTTCCTACTTAAAGATGCCGCACACTGTGTAGGACGGGGGGGGGGTGGGGGGGGGGGGGATGGGTGAGCTATTGTCACAGATGCCTTAGCTCTGTGTAGGCCCCAGGAAGTGCTTCTGGATATGATGTGTGAGCAGAGACTTCGAGTAGGAATATTGGGCACAGTATAGCGCAAAAGCAGGGAGTATCCAATACAGACATGGGGAACTAAGGCCAGTTTGCAGTGTTTTGAGACAGGGTCTTGTTATGTAACCCAAGCTGGCTTGGAACTCACTATGTACCCCAGGCTGGCATTAGTACTGGGATTACAGTCATGGGCCATCATGTTCAGCTTCACTGTGGCTTCAACGTACAACAGATACACACTCCCCTGGGGTGTCACTTGTCTTTACTGTTTTCCAAGTCCTATAACAGACACCCATCCGTATCTCAAGGCTTGTCACCTCCAGGGCCTGGGGGGCTGCCTGATATCCCCCTCCCCTCAGTTTATTTCCTAGGGATAACCAGGTCTGCCTTCACTAACTGAGGACAGGTCCTGCTGAACCTTCCTCAGTATGTCACATTGTAAGACTGGACCCACTGAATCTCTCCTGTCATTCTTTACCACAGCCTGTATCTGCTGTTAGAGATAATCTCATTACAATTCCCCGTGAGCCCAGATTCACTGGCAAATGTACTCACAAGACACGTCTGTGCTGTCCAAGAGAGGCAGCAGATAGGCCCTGAGTCGGAACACTGGGTTGGTTGCTGGTTACCTCGGATACCTACTACATACAGCTGCGGACTGGGAAGTCTCTTTTCTCCTCTGAGCCTGGGGTTTTCCGGATAAATGGAGCCTTTTCTTAGAGCCCTAGATTTTGCTACCAACTGGACCTCTAAGTCTTGCTCCTCCCACAGACAGTTCGGCTTCCTGTCCTAATGACTCTGAAGCGCAGGTCTTTGAATCTAGGCCCTTGCGCAGGGTTAGCAAGAACCCTATTGCTGAGGTACTCCCAACCATCCGCCCGCATTGGTAATTTCCGTGTCATCAGACCTGTTCACTTGTTCTTTCCAGGGCTTAAGAGTCTTTTTGTTTCCGCTCCCTCTGGGTAACTGTCTTAGTTGATTCCTCAGAAACCCCGACTCAACTGTCACCATGTGGATGACAGTGGGGCTCCTTCAGGCAGAGACTGCTTGTGCCTGGTGCTTGTCCCTGTACAGCCCGGGGCGGGGGGGGGGGGGGGGGGGGGGGGCGGTGATGGCAGAGTCTCCCCTTCCGGGAACTCAGTGCGTCCTGCATCCTCAGCTTCTGACACTGGTCCAGGCGCGGCGAGGTTAAGGAAGGCGACCCCGAGGCCCCGCCCTGGACGCACCCACAGGCGTCGGGGAGGCTGCGATCCCCTCTGCTTACCCCGGGGACAGAAAGGCGCTCTTTTGGGGCTGAGGGTTTTGGCCCGGCCGCCGCAGCACCTGCTTTGAGGTCCAGATCTCCCCGACAAAAGCGCTTGGTACAGCCCGGGGATTCCCCGCCGCTGCCGCCCTGACGTCATGGAGTCCCCGGGAGGCTCCGCCCCCCCCCCCCCCCCCGCTCGGTCCGGAGCTCTGCGCGGCCGCTAGGGACTCGGCGGCCATGGCGGGACCCGGCGCCCCCTGCGATCCCCACGCGCCCGCCGCCGTCTGGAAGCGCCACATCATGCGGCAGCTGCGGCATCGGGACCGCACGCAAAAGGCGCTCTTCCTGGAGCTAGTGCCGGCTTGTGAGTGGGTCCCCGGGGGCTCAGGGATGACTGGCTTTGAGGAGGTGGGGCTCCTTGCTCGGAGAAAGGGCTTGTCCCGCCGCTCGACTTGTGACTTTGGGCTGCAGCGGCGGCTCGCTTCCCGAGGGCCTTGCAGCTTGGAATCTGTTACGCCCCTCTCCGCACAGGCAGAGTCCCTGTCTGCCGTTTCCAGCCCAGGTGGTGCTTAGCCCCAAAGAAAGCTCTGCCTCCCTTGAGCATCCTAGACGCAAGCTCTGTCTCAGTGCTGGTTTTGTCGAGTGCCCCTTTCAGGCGGTCCCTAGGGCAGGGCCTGGTCAGTCCGTTTGGCCCCAGAGTCCGCTTAAGGAAGGCAGGCGTGGCCAGAGCAGCCGTAGTAGCCGAAAGGAAGGAGCGAAAGTCTCTGGTGGGTTCTGCTACGGATAGGTTATCCTGGCGTACGTTCGTGGAGCACCTCAGTGCCTAGCGGATCATAGCGCGAATGTGGCCCCGGGTTTCTTTAGGTTGCTTGTCGCACCAGCGGGGAAGTTAAACTCTCATGTGGTTATTTCAGGGCACTTTGGCCAGGAAGAGGTGTGTGCACTCCATCCGAGGAACCCTGAAGTGCATCTGCATTTACTGCCTTTTGGTCAACTGTGACAGTGTGTTTGAGGCCGAAAGTCTAACCGTACTCCCTACTGCTTTCTCACTTGGTGCTAATTTTGATGCACCCATGCAATCAAACTTGTTTTCCTTGGAACTTTGTAAGGGCTGGCCCTCTCTTGGGGTTGTATACCTCTACCTCCAGGCAGCCTCACTTCTCCAACTGCTCTGATGGATTTAAGGGAGGGACCACCTCGGAGAACTGTACGGGGAGCAGCAAGACTGGTGACCTAGAGAGACCCAAGTCCGTGGTTTTGGATAATTCAAGTCCTTTACCTCAGATTTCTTACTTGCAAATGAGGCACATTGTGACCTTGTATGGAGGGGGGAGGTAGGGTGGGTAGGGGTGCTTGCAATGCATTGGGGTCTAGGGTAGAGTTTTGAGAATTAGTGGGGGTCCAGGAACCTCAGTCACTGTGACAGTGAAGGAAGGAAGATGAGGATCTGGCCTGAGTTTAGCAGCCCCAGTCTGCCTGGAACTAGGTTTTTTTTTGTTTTGTTTTTTGTTTTTTTGTTGTTGTTGTTGTTGTTGTTGTTGTTGTTGTTGTTTTGTTTTGTTTTAAAGCCAGAAGGAATGTGGATGAAGGGGTCCAAGGTCTAACCACCTAACTTGGGCAGATTTGTTAGATAATTGCTCAAGGACTTTCAATATTGACCTGGGGGAAGCTCTTGGGTGGAAGTGAGAATTACTTCATTGTAAACCTTGAGGCCTCGGAGGGGAAGTGACTTGCTGGAGCCCATACACAGGTGGTTTTGTTTGTTTCAACACGCTGTGGATCAGACTTTGCCTCTGACGGAGGTGAACTAATCCCAGGGCTCTTGCTTTTTCCTTCTGTCTCTCTTCAAGTGCTACCTAGCCATGTTTGTCCCCAGCACTGGTAGTCTTTCTGTCTTTGTCTCCTGGCTGGGCTCGTGGGCCTGTGCTGTGAAGAGGCTTAGCCAGACCCAGATATCCCCCCCAGGAGAGGGCAGGGCATTCCCTATTCCCAGGACCCCCGGGGTTCCTGCAGCCAGCCCAGTGTGAGGTAACTTTATGTCAGGCATTTGTTGGCAAGCGTCTGCCTTTGCCACAGGCTCACCCTTTTGCATCCCCAGATAACCACCTCCTAGAGAAGGCTGAACTGCTAGCCAAGTTCTCAGAAAAGTTGAAGTCAGAGCCAAAGGATGTCACCTCCACCCCACATCAGGACCCGAGGTGAGTTGTCTGTGAGTGATCAGATCTGCTTGTGCCTGCCTCTTCGCTGTGCTTAGCCCTGGCACCTGCTTCATCAGCCTGTAGCTACTGGGTATGTGAGGGAGCAGTAGAAAGCCTCTTGAGTCCTCCCCAAGCTGGCTTAATATCATTTCCCCTGACAAATGCACTCTTCTCTGTGCATTTGTCTCCTGTCCAATCCTAGTCTCCTGTTTCCCACTTCTGAGTCTTGTCCCTCTTCCTGTTCCTAACCTGATTAACTTCAAAAAGAGGCTTGCTACCCATTCCAAAGTGCAGGGAAGGGTTTGGAGACAGAACTAGTAAGAGGATGTAGCCCAGGTAGGCTGGAAATGACTTTGAATTCCCAATTTTCCTGCCTCCGCCTCTCCGGTGGGGATGACAGGTATGTGCCAGCTTATCACACCAGGCTTTCTTTTGTGTGTTTATGTGCTATTTGTATGTGCATCCGTGGAGGCCAGAGGTTGACACATGTCTTCCTTAGTTATATTTCACCTTAGTTTTTAAGACAAGATCTTTCACTGAACCTATAGCTAGCAGATTCAACTTTCTCAGCTCTTGGCAAAGTGTGGTAGGTTCTTTAATGTAGGTGTTGGGATTCAAACTCAGGTCCCCATTCTTGTGTGGCAAGCAGTGTGTTGAGGGAAGCATCTTTTCAACACTCAGCTTTTTTTTTTTTTTTCCTTTTTTTTTTGGTTTTTCGAGACAGGGTTTCTCTGTGTAGCCCTGGCTATCCTGGAACTCACACTGTAGACCAAGCTGTCCTTGAACTCAGAAATCCACCTGCCTCTGCCTCCCAAGTGCTGAGATTAAAGGCGTGCATCACCACTGCCCGATTACACTGTGCTATTTTTAACAGGTTCTTGTTAGGTAGCCCAGGCTGTCCTTGAACACAGAATACTGTTTCGGTTTCCTGAGTTCTGGGAAAGCAAGCAAGTGCCATTGTGCTAGCTGGCACTTCTTGAGTGTCACTGGCATTGGTCCAAGGTCTGGACCATCCTAGAGCAGAGAGGTCATGGATAGCTTATTATTTCTGAGACTGCTTGTTCTCTGATTGGCTCCCACCTACCCCAAGAGGAAGTGAATGGAGCCTCACAGCTTTTTACAGGAGCTCTCTTAGGGAATACTTTGGGCACTAGGATGAGTAGAGGGACCATGAATTCTTCTTATTGGTTGTCAGGGAGGAGGTCTCAGAGACAGGCCCTGACCAAGTCTCATCGCCAGCTTCTCTGAGGGTGAAGTGGCAGCAGGAGAAGAAGGGGCTGCAGCTGGTCTGT
Organism: Montemys delectorum; assembly: GCA_019843815.1. Lineage (NCBI taxonomy): Eukaryota > Metazoa > Chordata > Mammalia > Rodentia > Muridae > Montemys > Montemys delectorum. Next base: position 32,605 of record JADRCD010210267.1, read on the forward strand.
GGTGAGGTAAGCAGGGTGGGGTCGAAGAATGTTGGGGTAGGGAGAGATGGTCCACAGAAGCCAGATAGTGAGTGGTCCTGTTTCTGCTGCATTATCTCAGTCAGTCCTCCATGACTTTATAGTTGCAGAGGAGAATACTGGGGCTTAGAGATGTGGACCCTGGACTTAAACCTTTACCCACACAAATCTACTTTCCAGGATTCTTCATTCACTCTTTCAACAACTATTTATTGACAATCCAAAGAACAGGGAGTGTGGCCATAAACAAGACCTGGTCCTGTAGGTTTCCATGGAGACTGTGATGTGCCAGTAATCACAAGTCATTATAGCCTGCCAACACAGTCCTTGCCTGGCCAACACAAGGTGGGAGCAGGTTATGAACGCATTTGAGGGCCTCTCCCCAGTGTGCTATGTGGTTATAACTTGACAGTGGTGTGACATTGTCACGAATAGATTTATGTAACCATCATGATATTGCAGTGTTTGTTTACAAGATCTCTTTCTTGATAGCTCTTTCGTCACACCAGAGCATCTCTAATCCCCGGCAACCACTAATCCGTTTCTACCTCTACCTATCATTTGAACTTTGAAAGCAAGTGACAGGTGAGGGGAACCCAGATGGCAACTGGCTTTCTCAGTGTTAAAAATGATAAATGAGCTGGAGTGGTAGAGGCAGATGTCTGTAAGTTCAAAGCTAGCCTGGTCTACAGAGTGAATTCCAGGACGGCCAGGGCCACACAGAGAAATCCTGTCTTGAAAAGACAAAAAACAAAACAAAACAAAGATAAACGATGCTATACTTGGGTTATGAAGGAATGGGTGCTCCACCTGCCTGCACAGAGTCCCTCTCCAGGCCTCTCACATGAGGAGTTGTGTCAAGGTAGGTGAGCAGCCCTGGGGAGGAAGAATTAGGAACAAGTTAGTAAGAAGAGTTCCACCCCCCAGTCTCCTGGCTGCCATCAGTTTCTGAGCCACAGGTGTTTATCCTGATCTTCTCAACACTGGGAGCACAACTTTGCCCTGGGATCTGTTCCTCACCAGGGATCTGGGCCCACTGATGAGGCTGCGTCCCGTGGCCTTCTCAGTTCTTAGCTCTCGGCTGAAGGAATGCTGAGATAGCCTCAACCTAGGGCTCTAGGGCTGAGTCTGGCTCCTACTCTCCCACTTTCTTGTTCTTAGCCTTGTATGCTTTTCTTCTGAGGGCTGCCTGCATAGGCCAGTGGTAGGGGATGGGCTAGGAAGCCAGATGTTGAGAGAGGGGAAGTAGAACTCACACCCCTTGCACCCCCTGAGCACACCATTACTTTACATGGAGCTTAATGTGGTTAGGTGGCCTGGGTTCAAGTGATCAGGTCTGCACTTAGCCGTGTAACTTTGGGTGAGTCACTTAATGGTTATTGACTACCTCATGTGTAAAATGAAAATGAAAATGGAAGTGCTTCCTTTGGTGCTATGGAGACTGAGTCACTGTGTGTAGAGTGCTTGGGGCAAGGCATGACAAGTGCCAGCTAGTAGGCTGCCATTATTGTAGATTCCTAATAGTAGTTCTGGCTTCCTTGTGATTAGGAAAGCATTCCCCTGCCATTTTACAGGTACGGAAATGGAACAGATTCCTCCTGCTGCAGGTTAAATATCTTCCGCAGGGTCACCGAGAAAGTAAAGGATATCGCTAGTACTGACACTCAGGGGTCAGTTTCTAGAGCTCCCCGGTCTGAGAATTATCCCATGAAGCTGCAGGGCATCCATATGCAAGATCCAAATTTATCTCGCCTGGGCTTCCTTCTCAGGAACTGGGCAATGGGGCGGTGGCTGGCTAGGTTCACCCTGCAAAAGCACCCACGCTACCACCTGTGCTCCCCAGATGGCCTACCAGGTGGTGAAGAAGAGCGCAGCCCTAGACACCCTGAAGTCACAGCTGGAGGAGCGGCAGGACAGGTGAGATGAGGGTTGGGCTTGGTCTCTACCCCAGGCAAGGGGATGGGAAGGGCCCCTAGAGCTTTCCTCTAGTCCCCAAGCAATCCCTAGACCTGTGTGTGGTTAGGGGTTAGAGGACCCACGAAGAAAGGCACCACTGATGTTTACTCTGCAGGCTGGAAGCCCTGCAGGCCTGCGTGGTGCAGCTACAGGGGGCGCGGGCTCAGCAGTCCCGGCTGCTGGAGGAACGGCAAGCAGAGAACGCGGCGCTTAGAGAAGCCTACGAGACGCTGCTGGAGCAAGCGGCGCACCAGGAGGCTGCACTGCGAAGGCTCCAGGAAGAGGCACGCGACTTGCTGGAGCAGCTTGTGCAGCGTAAGGCGCGCGCTGCTGCTGAGCGCAATCTACGTAATGAGCGTAGAGAAAGGTGAAAACTCTGGGCCACGCCCCTGGGGAGGCAATCTGGGCTCAGCCTGGTTAAAAGATGTGGGGAGGAGGACGGAGAGCCTCCCACTGGTCCGAAGCTTAGGCTGTGGTGCCCCTTCTGCAAGCACCTCCTTTTCTCTCTACCAGGGCTAACCAGGCTCGAGTGTCCCAAGAGCTGAAGAAAGTGGCTAAGCGGACTGTGAGCATCAGCGAGTAAGAATGGGGAGGGGACAGAGATGACTCTTGTATTGGGGAGCTGCCCTAGGATGTGTGCATGACCCACAGTCTACTCATACCCTACTCCTGCTAGCTACAGGTACACCAGGTGCCTACGTGCACAGGTCAGGTCACTAGACACGTGTAGAGATAATGGGTGGTCACAAAAGTCAATGCTTAGCAGCTACCGATTGTCACCTGTTCTTTTAGTGCTGCAGCAGGGAGGGGTGGGCTTCCCCTTTGGTCTTCTTGAGCTGCTTTTCTCTCCCAGAATCCCAGACACTCTAGAAGATGGGACCAAAGAGGAGACTGTGGCTCTAGCTCCTGCCGCTATGCCTGAGTTCTTGGAGAGTGAGACTTGTGAAAAGTGGAAGAGGCCTTTCAGGTGAGCAGTCAGTTATTCCCACTTGAGCTGCCAGCCCCCCGAGGCTGTCCACATCTTCCAGGACCAGATTTTGGAGAGGCCTGTGTACATCCCAGTACCGTCCGACCTCCAGTGCCATGAGTCAGTGTTACCTCATTCTCTACTTCCAAGAACCAGTGCCTTTGAGGGTGAGCTATGAGGCTTATAAAAGGGTGCCACTGGTAGAGAAGTAGATAAGTCCCTGGGACACTCAGGTGTCCTAGGTTTGTGTGTGTGAGCACAGGAGTATATGTGTATGTCCACACAGGAGCATGAACACATGTGCAAGGTTAACATACCTGAGTATGATCCAAGTGTGTTCACACTTGAGATCAGATATGGGCGCTTGAGTCTTTGGGTGCCTCTCTGCTGGCCTCAAACTCACTGTGTAGTCAAGGATGACCTTGAACTTGTGATCTTCCTGCTTTTACTTCCCAATAGCTGGAATTATAGGCATGTGCCAGCATATCTGGCTTCCAATACCTCTTGATTGGCCTGTCATTGGACTGCCCCGCCGTTCCCATTTGTGGGCCCAAAGTCTTTTCCAGAAGACTTTCCTCCAGGCACCCATGTCCCTGGGATAGTGAATAAACAGGAGCATCATGAAATGCTGCCTCCCCAAATTCTTGGAAATCCTAATGAATCTAGATATCCCAGCATAAACACTTTCTTGGGTGTCTAGGGGGCTGCTCAGCAAGCTGGGGATTTCCCTGCTCTCTGTCCCAGCCTGGGAGTACCACTCTCGTCCTTAGCCCTCTCCACAGGCTGGGGCTTGGTCTCCCAGGAGCTCTTCTTGGTGAGCACTTAGGGAATGAGACTCTTCGTACCATCTTGGTGAGACTTGGGGAGGTATTCCTTGTCAAGGTTCTCCCTCCCTCCACCCGTCTGGGTAGTCTACATCATCCTCTCCTAGTCTTCAAGGAGTCAAGTTCTAGTTCCTGCCTTGAGTGAGCATGAGCCTTTTCAAAGGTCCCTAGCAAAATACAGGGATCAGTGATTGCCGCTGGCACAGCCGTGAGCAAGTCTCTCAGTATGTCTCTCCATTCTGCCCCAGGTCTGCCTCGGCCACCTCCCTGACACTGTCCCGCTGTGTGGATGTGGTAAAGGGGCTTCTGGAGTAAGTGTGTGTGTGTCTGTGTGTACATGTGTGAAGGGACTGGCACCCCCTGTAAGGCTTGCTGAGCATAGCCTTGGTCTGTCTATCCTTTGGTACCTGTCTGCTTGTGCATCTTTTTGGGCTCCACAGGCAGGATCTGGGTGGATAGCTCAAGACCAACTCTTTATAACTGTTTTCCAGGTTTGTAATGCTCTGTCCTGGTTCAGGGTCCTCATAGGGGACTGAGGGCCAGTCTGAGGTTGATTGATCAGTTAGGGAAATTGAAGCTCAAAAATGCCTAAGATTAGCCTAGCAGTGGTAATGCCATCCCTAATGTTTCCTGTACCCCACCACCCTGCCTGGGTCTGCTGGTCTCAGTGTACAGTGCCCACATCCCCACAGTGGTCAGGCTAGGTTGTGGACCTTGTTTACTGTGCTGTGGGTAATGTCCTGCTGCTTGCCATGTCTGCTTCTTGTTGCTGCCTCAGGAGAGCTTAAAGTCCTCATGTCAGCAGGCTTTGTTGAATGCCTTTCTGTCCCTACTTCTGTAGCTTCAAGAAAAGACGAGGTCACTCAGTTGGGGGTGCACCGGAGCAGCGGTACCAAAGCATCCCTCTGTGTGTGTCTGCCCAAATTCCTTCCCAGGCTCAGGATGTCTTGGTAAGGAAGGAGCTGGGCCGCGTGCCTGAGGTGCTGATAGGAATGTTCAGGGGTGGGTCAAGTGGGCCAGAAAAGCAAGGCGGGAGGAGTTTGCTCTCAGCCTGTGGTGGGAACCACAGAGCATTTTACAGTGGAATACAGACTAGAGAGAGTGAGAGAGGAAACAGATGCAACATGGGGCATGGGGCCTCGGGGCAGCAGGGGTCTAGGCATAGTTGAAAAGACCTGGGGACAGGTTTGAAACTCAGGTTTGTAAAGACCCTCAAAGAGAACTGCCAATCCAAGAACAGGTGTGAAAAGTCCTGTGAGTGGGCACAAAGAGCCATGCATGGGGAAGACCAGGGTGCCAACTCCTTCCACTTTTTTTTTTCTTTCTTTTTTTACAGGACGCTCATCTCTCTGAGGTCAATGCTGTTTGTTTTGGCCCCAACAGCAGCCTCCTGGCCACTGGAGGGGCTGACCGGCTTATCCATCTCTGGAATGTTGTAGGAGGTAAGGGTCTTAGACCTGTCCTCTGTCCTCCCCTGCTGGAATGAGCCTGTGAACATCGGCTAGAGGACTCCTGGGGGAAGATAGGTTCTGAGCTTACTGCTCTGAAGGAAAAGCTCTGGGTTCAGACCTGCAGAACTGGGAGGGCTAAGCTCAGATGGCTGCTGCTGGAGGAGGTAGAGAGACCTCTGCTCCCATCCTGAAGGCATATAGAGCCACTTGTTGGGCAAGTCCCTGGGTCTACCAAAACACCTTTTAATCTTTAGATAGGGTTTCTCTGTGTAGCCCTTGCTGGCCTGGAGCTCACTATGTAGTCCAGAAATCTCAAAACAGAAGTCTATGTGCCTTTGCTTCTCTGGTGCTGATATAAATTGTGCCAACATGCCTGGCATAGCTACATCCTGTTCTAATATCACTTGCACTACCAGAAATCAGTGAGGTGACCAACACTGTCCATCTGTGCTCTCTAGGGAAAGGGACTCAACACCAGCTCTGGAAGGCTTCCCAGTAGTGGGTCTCCAACTTGCCTGGCCTGACCTGCAATGTGAGCTAGAGATAATACCTCTGCTCTGGTCTTCTCTAGCATTGTTAACTAACTAGTTGTCCCTAGGACTATACTAGCAGTTAGAGGAGGTACTGCCTCCACCCCAGAGCCCAGGTCAGACCAGCCATTCTGTCTTCTGTGTCTTGCTCTGTGTCTGAGTTCCTCTATTTGGAAAGGTGAAGAATCTTATTCCCCTGCCCTTTCCTCTGCTCTGTCAGGTCGCCTGGAGGCCAACCAGACCCTTGAAGGAGCTGGCGGCAGCATCACCAGTGTGGATTTTGACCCCTCGGTAAGGAGACTTTGTTCCACAGCATGGATGTCACCGCAGTCTCCACAGTGGGCAGGGGGCTCTGGGGCCTGAGGGCATATTGTGGGTGTCTTAGAACCTGCTCTAGAGAAGCTGTACTCACTTCCCTGGGCAATGGCTCCCCTCAGAGCATGGCTTGCTTCAGTGACTAGGACGGTTGGAAAGAGCCTCTGCCCTGGCTCTCTGGCCTGAGGGCCAATGGTTTCCCAGACCCAGTGTGGCCCAGGACCTTTCCTACTCCCTCTCTCCAGGGCTCCCAGGTTTTGGCAGCTACTTACAACCAGGCTGCCCAGCTCTGGAAAGTGGGAGAGACACAGTCTAAGGTGAGGCCCAGCTGGGGAGGCTGCCTAAGGGTTAAAGGGTCATGACTTAAGATTTGTGGAGTGGTTATTTAGGGGGCTTGGATTAATGTGTGCTTTCTATGGGGACAGGAAACATTGTCCGGACACAAGGACAAAGTGACAGCTGCCAAATTCAAGCTAACAAGGCACCAGGCAGTGACTGGGAGCCGAGACCGGACAGTGAAGGAGTGGGACCTGGGCCGTGCCTACTGTGAGGCCCAATCCCATTTGCCCAGCTCTCAGTCATCAGGGGCCCTTACCTTGTTGTGTTGTGGTAGCTGTGGGATTCATATTCATTTGGGCTCAAACCTCTAATGACTTCCTTCTCTGTTACTGTTGCTCACTTCCTGCTTTCCTGGTGACCCTGGTCTTTGGTAGGTGAATTAGAGATAGCTTGTGCCCTGGGCTGGGAAGGCCTGTACTCCAGTCTTGGAGGGAGACTTCCCTATTTGACCTTACAGCCTCCACATTTAGTGGCTCCTGATGACTCTCTGAGACTCTGGGATCTTCCCATTGGTCCTCAGGTTCCAGGACCATCAATGTACTTTCCTACTGTAATGACGTGGTGTGCGGGGACCACATCATCATCAGTGGCCATAATGACCAGAAGATCCGGTTCTGGGACAGCAGGTGATGTAGGCATGGCTGTGGGTGGTGGGGGCCCCTAAGTTTTTGTTCCTTTTTCTGGCTGTGGGATGGTTATGGACAGTATGGCTGTTAGACTGGCACTGCCAGTGGTGGCTTCTGCTGGGCATGGTCTTTGGAGGGTTCAGCATCTCTGGGGAGCTGTGCCACCTTCTTAGTGGCTCTTAGTCAGCACTGAACTCCTTCCCAGGCCTTACAGCCAACATAGACAAGCCCCCCCCCCCCCCTTTTTTTATTATCACCACTTTTTAGTAAAAAAAAAAAAAAAAGCAACAAAAGAATAAGCTGCTTTTTAAAGTAGTAAGTCCACCATTAGGCATAAATGGCTGACAGAGGCAGAGCTTTGCTGGTCTCTGCAGCCTCTCTTTTTGAGATTGCTCCTTTGCTAGGGGTTGAACCCAGGACTTTGTGTCTGCTGGGAGAATGCCCCCAGCCCATTTTTATTCTTATTTTGTGAATTGATCTCAATGAAGTTTCCCAGGGTGGTCTTGAACTTATGATTTTATGATTCTCTTACCTAGCTGTGATTATCTGCCAGTGCCACCATATCTGGCTATCACTGATACTCCTCAGTCATCCAACTCTCTAGTCCATAGTGGGAAGGGGTAGTCAGTTGTCTTGCTAGCTTCAGCCCCAGGATTCTGGAATATGTTGCCTGGGAATGTGGCCACATACAGCCTGTCAAAAGTGTCCTAGGATGTCTCTTCCTCATTTCTCTCTATCCCTAACTCCACAGGGGCCCTCACTGCATCCAGGTCATCCCTGTGCAGGGCCGGGTTACCTCCCTGAACCTCAGCCATGACCAGCTGCATCTGCTTAGCTGTTCCCGAGACAATACACTCAAGGTTATCGACCTGCGAATCAGCAATATCCGACAGGTGTTCAGGTACTGGCCTGGGCCGGGAAAGTCCTGGGAGGCACTCCCCCTGATAGCCCCTTCTAGACTGGAACCTGCTGAAGTGCTGGTCCCTTTTCACATCTGGAGGAAGACTGGTACACTGGCAGCAACTTTTCTGACTGCAGTCCTATTCTGTCCTCAGGGCAGATGGCTTCAAGTGCAGTTCTGATTGGACCAAAGCTGTGTTCAGGTTGTCTGGGAGGGGAGGTCATGCCTATATATAGGCCCATGTTTATGTGTCTATACTTCTGATCTTCTCCTCTTGTTCTGCTGTGACCTGTATAGTCCTGACGGAAGCTATGCACTGGCAGGCTCCTCAGATGGTGCCCTGTACATCTGGGATGTGAACACCGGGAGACTAGAGACCAGCCTACAGGGACCCCACTGGTGAGCAGCCGATCAAAACTTCCACACGCAAACTTTCCATGTTTTGATATGTCCCCAGACCTTTCACATGCATTTAGCCCTTTGCCACCATCTTGGGAGCCCATTTTACAGATAAGGAAATTGTCTTGGGCTTACAGAGGCTTCTCAAACCGCCTGTTGGTTGGATGTCCAGGGTCAGAGTCAGGCTGCCTGCTTGCTCCTGCTGGCCTCCTGAGGTCTGTCTTCCCTCTCTTCAGCACTGCTGTCAATGCTGTGGCTTGGTGCTTCTCCGGGAACCATGTTGTGAGCGTGGACCAAGGCAGGAAGGTGGTGCTCTGGCACTAAGTGGCACAAGTTCCCTGTATGGGATGGACTCTGTTCTGAAGCCAGAAGCCAGAGAACAGCTTCTCTCTGCTCAGGACTCCAGAGTTGGGGTTGGGGTCTTCTGTAGAATTCATGGGAGGGCCAGGCAGGACCTGGCCTGTTTGTTAAAAATCAAAGTGTGGGTTAGGAACTACAGTTGTTTGTTTTTTTTTTTTTTAAATCTGTTTGTTTATTCTCCTCAGTGTTAAAAACTGTATCTAAGTCATGTCTCGCCTCTTTGAAGCCTTTGGGGGTACAGAGACACTCAGACTTGGCCTCCTCTTTTTCCATAGAGCTAGGGCCTTGTAGTAAAGCTTCTGCCTGGGAGATGGGCTGTTCTAGTCTAACCGTGGGATAACATGAAGAAAGGCTCATGCAGGGGCAGCAAAGAGCAGCTTTTCATCTAGGGAGTGGTCCTGATGGAAAGGGTGAATAAACTAGAGTGACACTGGAATAGCTGGTAGTGGCCTGCCTGGAGCCTGGGACCACAGCCTGAGCTGTAGTCCTATCCTGGTTGATAGGTGGCCTCCTCCTGCCACTATCTCCCTCCCCCTGTATGTTATCTCTGCCCTTTGCAGCCAAAGCGCCAGTCTCTGGGGCTACTGTGCTTAGTGCTCCTCTCTAAAGGTGCCTTCACTCCCCTAGTCTTGTCCTCACCAGAGCACAGAGTTTCCTTAGCTTTTGTTGTTGTTTAGACAGAGTCATGTTATGTAACCACGTCTAGTCAGGCACGCATGTAATAGCTCAGAGTAGGCTCAGGACTTGTAGAAATCTGGCCTTAGCCAGACACTGACTGTCCCAGCCCTCACCATCAAAGGTGTCATGGTCAGAAGCCCCTTTCTGCCTTCAATGTCCTTGTCTCTCCCAATGGCAATTCAGGTTATCTTTTGGGATCCTTTTCTCGATAACCTATCCTCACCTGTCAGGCTCAGTAAGAGGCCTTGGTATCTTACTTCCAGTTTGCCTCCCTTCTCAAAACTGGGAGCAAGTATCAGGGCGTGGTGTCGCACGCCTTTAATCCCAGCACTTGGGAGGCAGAGGCAGGCAGACTTCTGAGTTTGAGGCCAGCCTGGTCTACAGAGTGAGTGCCAAGACAGCCAAGGCTACACAGAGAAACCTTGTCTCAAAAAACAAAAAACAAAAAACAAAAAAAAACCCCAAAAAACTGGGAGCAACTGTAAGAGTAGGAACAGTATTCCCTGCCTCCAGCCGTGGGTCAGAAGCCTCAGGAAATACTTTCAGGGTGGTCATATTCTCTTGCTTTGAAGTTCAACAGTCGAAGGTTCTAGGGATGGGACATTCCACCCACTCAGCCTTGGCCCATCATCTTGGCATAGCTCTCAGTGGCCACCAGGGGTCACTAGTTTCCTGGTCAGCAGTATTTTTTTTTTTTGTTTTGTTTTTTTTTGTTTGTTTTGTTTTTCTTTCTGTCTTTCTTCTGGGAAAGACTAACACACCCAGTGGCCACCATTACTGAGGATCACTCAGACCTTGGTCTTGCTCTGCTCTCTGCAGCTTTATTTGTTCCTCTTAAGCACTTGTGATGGATCATTTTCTACAAGTGAGAAAAGAGCAGCTTGAAGGTTGTCATTCAAGGTCACACAGCTATACATAGCTGAATGGTTCCACATCACACTTTGCAGCCTTTTATTTTGAAACATAGCCTCAAAAGTACTCATTTCTGTAGCTGAGTGTGACCTCCTTCCTGCCTGTGCCTCCACCTCCCAAGTGCTGCCATTATAGATGTATATCCCCATCCCAGATGGTGGAGACTGGAACCCTGGGGCTCTGTGTGGGTCAGGAAAGCAATCTACAGACTACATCTTCAACCTACATTCTCTCTTTTTATAGTTATTTTATGTGTTTGAATATTTTTGCCTGCATGTATGTAAGCGCATTGTGTGTGTGCTTGGTGGTCACAGAGGACATTTTAAACTGAAGTTATGGATGGTTATGAGCTGTCATGTGGCTTCTGGGAACTGAACCCAGGTCCTCTGCAAGAGCAGCAAGTGCTCTTAACCTATGAGTCATTTCTCCAGCCCCTGCACCACAAAACCAAAATTTCAAGAGACAGAGGCTTTCAACTGGGCAGGGCTTTTCCAGCAGGGGTACACAGACCTGTGCCCTACCTGACTCTCCCAGATGCTCTTCCACCTTAGACTCTGAGCTGAAGATTATCTCTGAGATGTGAGAATGAGTCCTAGGAGGCCGCTGTTCCAGCCATAGCATCTGGGCCAAGTCCCTCCAGATGTTTCCATCATACCTCAGGCAGTAGTGAACTTTAATGACCCATAAGAATTACGTAGGAAATGTGACTCACTCCTGGGTACAGGGACCCCTCTGCCCCTTCAGTTTTCCTGAGGGAGCTCATGTGAACCTCTGAGGAAGAGCCAAAGCCAGCAGAGGAGAGAGTCTTAGGGTTCCTAATAAAAATTGGAATGGCCCGAGCTTGCCTAGCATCACAAAGCAGAACTATATGAAAGGGGCATAAGCTTAGTTGGCAGGATGCATGCTGAGCATGCATGGAGCTCTGGATTAAACCACCTGAATCACATGAAACTAAGTATTGTATATTATATCAAGAATCTCAGCACTTAGAAGGCAAGAGGATCAGAAACCCAAGGTCATCATGACTTGGAGGACAGCCTGAGCTACATAAGCCTGTTCAAAAAAAATTTAGAGACCAAAACAGCAAAATATTGGCGAACTTTCTGATTCTCTTTAGCAAAAACTAGACTCAGGTTCAGTAGAGGGGACTAGCTTAGTCTTGTGGAAACAAGTTTAGCTTCTTGTCCCACTACTATCTTATTATAAATCTCAGGGAAGTCATAGTGTCTTCCAGGTTGTTATGTGTCCCTCCCCACTATGGAACGTCCTTCAGGGGTTGATGTACAGATGTGAGGCCTGCTGCCTGAATTGGCTAGGCTCAAGCCTTACTGATCCTGAGACCCCAGGGAGAAGAGACAAATCCTGATGTAGGGACTCTATTGCCAGTCCTAGCTCAAGCCTGTTCTCGAGTCTCTTGCCCAAGATGTGAGAAGCCCCTTCAGTACCCTGTAGGCAGTCTCTGGAAGAATCCTGACACCAAGGCGTAGGGTACTATGTCTGCTGGAAGTATATCCACTAGTAACTATCATTAGTTCATCTGTACATTATCTTATTTAATCCTCCTGCATCTGAGACAGTTGTATTATCTTCTCACTCCCAAGTTAAAGATGAAGAAATTGGGGGCTTTAGATTATGGTTGGCAAATCCACGCATGGCAGAGGCTGTCCATGGGTCTTCACCCAGTTCTTTCCCTGCCCCCTACTGGTGTCTGGCATAGAAACCTGTGAACCCCGCTCACAGGTTCTTTTCTATTATGCTTCAGGATAACATTCCAAAAACATGTTCCTTGAACAGCGCTCTCAGGAAAAGACATGAAGGAGTCCTGTGTGTTTTCTTGGTCACTGGTCCAAAGGAAAATAGTCCAGGAACAAGATACTCTTTGGTGTTCTCGTAGTTCTTGGCAGCTCATGCTTTTATAAAGCAAACCCAGCAAAATCCCAGGAGGAAACAAACTAAGCTTGTTATGTCAAGTTGCAGGATTTCTGGAAAAAAGTGTTTATTCTTCCCTTGACCTAAAATTTCTGTAATTTGGTTTTATTTCTGACACACACACACACACAAACACAAGTTGCAGGATTTCAGGAAAAAAATGTTTATTCTTCCCTTGACCTAAAATTTCTGTAATTTGGTTTTCTCTCTCTCTCTCTCTCTCTCTCTCTCTCTCTCTCTCTCTCTCTCTCTCTCTCTCTGTCTCTCTCTCTCTCACACACACACACACACATCTGTGTGTGTGTGTGTAACTTAAACTAAATAAATGCAGAGATTCACTGCAGCCAGATACTGTTCTAAGGCCACTCAGAGATGGGTAGTAACTAGAACCAAAATTCTGAAGCTGTGGCTGGAATCCTTGGACAGTATGGCTGGCCTGGTCCTGGAGTGGCATCGTAATACAGGCAGACCATAATGGGTGCCTTGTCTCTGGGGAGGAGTCCAGGGACCTGAATTTTCATTTCCTTGTCATCCCAAGAAATCCATGTCTGTTTTCAAACACTGTGAGCTTTTGTGTGATTTTTTTTTTTTCTCTCCTGCATCTAGAACAACTCAACTGATCTAGGGGGAGAATTGGATAAGTTCATCAAAGTCACTTCATTGCATCATTTCTAAAGATGGGGTAGTGGCAGCTGGGAGGAAAAGATGTTCTATTAGGTAGTAACAAGGCTAAAGCCAGGTAACATCCTGCTTCGACTCTGACTTATGGGTCTGGGCTTAGAGAGGTAGGGGTCAGGTAATTAACAATGAGTCCATGGCTTGACAGCTTGGTCAGTTCCTGTGACAAAGGAAGTCAACATGGATGACACTGGGGTAGGACAACTAGCTGAACTCTGGCCTAAATTAAAGAATATGCCTCCAAGACTAGTGTCAGAATTGAGAGTGAGCTTTCACTGCAGAAAATGTGTCCTTACAGTCTTCAAGATCTATGGCCCTTCAAACCCCATTCTCCCTGTGGGCTACTAAGTGACTAGGGGATGGAAAAGGATCCCTCTTCCTGAAGACCTTGAAGGCTGAGAAATGATAGTGCAGATGGTGTTTATGCCACCCTCTGCTACATACTTTGTCTCCTTCCTGAATCTAGGCTCTCCTCAGGTTGCAGGACACAGGATCAGTCCTTGTAGCTGCCCCACATGGCTCAGCCAGGATTTACTAACTCATACCCGACTTCCATGTTGCTCTATGTACTGTTGGTGGAAATGCAAACGCATGTAATTCTTTTGGAGACCAATTTGGCAAACATTTAGCCCTTTCTGTCAAATTCTACACATAGAAACTTTTCCAATATTTACACTGTTAACAAAATTACAAAGAAGTATATACAGTGATGTTAGCTTCAATTTCCTAAAAGCAAATGGCTAGATACTACTTAAATACTGGTCACTGAAGGACAGATTAAATAATTATAGAGCCAAACAATTGAATATGCAGCCATCAAAAAGAATGATGAAAATATGGCTGGAGAGATGGCTCAGTGAGTAAAAGCTTTTGCTGCATGAGCCCGCAGGGGAACACAAACCAACAAAAAGCAGGTTACAGTGTTGCACATTTGTAACCTAGTGCTTCTATAAGAAGGGTGGTGCAGGAACATGAGGGCCAGCTAGGTTGGAGTGGACAGCACAGCAAAAAACAAAACAAAACAAAACAAACAAAAAACCAAAGAACAAGACTTGACTCAGCAAAGTACAGAGAGAGAAATCTTAAAATTTGTCCTGATCCCCAAATATGTGCTATGGCGCGCGCACACACACACACACACACACACACACACACACACACACACACACGCTCACACTCATATATCATATGCATAATTAAAAAGACAATGACAAAAACAAAGATAGAAAGGAAATAAAAAGATGACATAAACTCCAGAGTATTATCTAACACTGCTCTAAATAAGCAGAATAAGTGGGCTGGAGAGATGGTTCAGCGGTTAAGAGCACTGACTGTACTTCCGGAGGTCCAGAGTTCAAATCCCAGCACCCACATGGTGGCTCACAACCATCTATAATGGGATCCGATGCATTCTTCTAGTGTGTGTCTGAAGACAGCTGCGGTGTACTCAAATAATTAAAAAATAAATGAATCTAAAAAAAAATAAGCAGAATAAACAACACATGCCCAGGAAAATGCCTGGAAACGTGGTATTAACCCTGCTCCAGGTAAGTGCTGGATCTGTGAGTTCCCCACACCTGTGGCTCAGTGAGTAAAAGTTTCTATTGCACAAGCTTGGCCACCTGAGTTAAAACCCCAGCACCCATAGAGGCACACCTATGGGTTCTTCCTTGATTTGTGGTTGTTTGGAAGCCAGAGAGACTCCGCTTATAACTAGATCACAACATGCCTTGTTTTATGGTCCTGGCCTCAAATATGACCTTTCTTTTCTTCCCTCTTGCTGGACAATAGCACTAAGATCTGTATTGCCTGGGTGGACTCGCTTTCCTACTCTGGGCACATAAGTGGTTTAAAGGTGGCCCACAAGGAGCATCTTCCCTCTCAAAGCCTGCCTAATCAACTCTTATCAGGACACTTGGAAAACTTAATTTCATTTTTTATTATTCAACATTTTATACATAATAAATACAAACTTTTTACAGCCACTGTAAAGAAAGCGCATCTACACAGAGGCTCCCTCTGAGCACTGACCTGTGCATGGTGATGCCGGGGTTTTTCGGCCTGGAGAGAAGGGTTACTTTTTTTTTAAAAAAAAAAAAAAAAAGGAGGCATATTTTTACAACTTTGTTTCTTAAAATAAAATTAGCAGCTCTTAAAAAATATTTTAAAATATAACAAAAGAGTTCAAATAACTCTGAAGTTATGGGAAACTCAAATCCAAGAACAATTTGGTTAGCTACACAGAATACAAGACTGGGTGACAGGAACTGCTCTATTATAAGCACTTTGAAGATCAGCAAATCTGAAAATCTTAAAATACCCTTTTAATTTTTAAACTTAAGAATAAGTTTGATAAACATAAAAAGACCTCAAATAGATCAACAGATAAATGTAAAAACCAAAAAATCCAAATTCATGGAGAAGATTCATCAGAGTATCATTGCTAAAGTGATCGAATGACTGAAAATCCCTTCAGCTCCGATATCAGTCAAAAATCCCACGGGGACATGTGACCATTTCAAGTTTTTATAGATTCTCAGAAGGGATAGAAATTTCAAAGCATTATACAACTTTTAAATCTGTGAATTTCTTTTCCCAGCCAAGGTAAAAGAGGATTGGCAAGCATTGCTTTGTTCCCTAGGTCAAGATCTGCAGTCCCCAGAGTGCTTGCCCTTTTAGGCTGAGGCCAAGGGGAGCACCATGAGGCTTTTTCATGACCTGCAGGAGCTGCTAGCCTCCTTGCTTTCACCTGGGCACGTGTGCAGTCCTTTATCTTTTCCACAGAAAGCAGGTTTCCTCCAGGGCCCATAGATTCTTGACCTTGAACAAATGTCAGGGCAATGGGACCTGAAGCTGTACTTTCAGAAGGCAACAGCTGGTCTGCACCAATCACAACCCAGATGTCTAGGCCAGTACTCGGGCTTGGGAATAAAAATAATATAAGGGCCTCCCCAGTAGAGAAGCTGAGCAGTGTAGGCCTTTGTCCTCAATGCAGCCAGACACTTGGATTCAAAGGATACTGGTCAGAAGGGTATACACTGTAAAAACCATGAAGAAAAATACCCAAAGACAAAAGGAACATTAAAGTGGCTCATTTCAGATGTGGAAGCTCCATTTCTGCGTCTTCCTTAGCCTCTCTTCTAGTCTATGTGATGGGAAAGATGTGGCTTCAGCCCCTCCAGGTTAGCCCACTAATACTAAATGAATGGCATAAATATTAATACAAAGGACACTGTTACTTTAAATCTGTTAGTTGAGGAAGAGATGTGCATTAATGCAATTGGCGCTAAGCTTAGGCAGTCCACTTTCTTCCCAATAAGGTTGCATTTTCAGTATGGGAATGAACCTGGGGAGGAGCCAGCCTCTCCTGGATTCCTCTTGTTTCCTTACTCAGTCAACTTGATTTGAATAACAATCAGAAAAGCAAAATCCACTTGAGGAAAGATGAGATCTTTGCCACAGCCTCGTGTGGCCACAGTAATATACTGTACGAGTTCACACAATTGGTAATTCTGGGTCTGTGCCATAGATCTAGGCCTGGCCTTGAGTCTCATATAAAAATGGGCCACCATAAGGCATGAGAGCTGCTCCCCTCTGCTTCTAGGACCCGCTATGATTTGTGCTATGGTAGGAGAGATGACATAGAAAATGACAACAAAAAAGGCACAATCAGGCCAACGAATCCCATCGAATCCTCCTTGGTTTTGCTCCATTCAAGAGTCATCTTCATGCAAAGGTGCCTAAAAACAAGACTGGCCAAACTCCAAGCCCGGCCTTGATTGTAGCAGTAACGGAAGGTAAATCCACTGTCACACCAGTGTGATCTCCACGTCCTCCATCTTCTCAGCTGTCCGTCGGTGGTTCTGTGTGGGTGGTGGGGGTGCAGCCCGAACCTGAGCAAGAGACAGTTACAGGGTTATCAGCCTCTTGCCTCAGGCTAGCAAGCGGAAAGCTCCAATGTTCCTCTTGACTACACTGACACCTGAGGGCCTAGAAATGCTCTCAGTTTTTTCTGTGTGTTCCTTGCCCTGAACAGCAGGCCCCATTCTGCATGAAACGTCAGGTCAGATTGCTTGTTATGCTGGAAGTACCAAGGCATGCAAGTTGCTGTAGTCCTAAAACACTTCTCCAAAGTAAAGATGGGAGTAGCAAGAAGAAGACACAGTATAGGGACTGGAATTGCTCTATCATGTCTCCAAGGAGAGCCATGGAGAACAAGGCTGGAGAGGTGGGCTGGGGCAAGTAGTGAAGGGACTTATTAAATTATAGTAAGAAACTTGGATTGTCAGGCAAGGTGGCACACACATGTAATCCCAGCATGCAGGAAGCAGAGGCAGGAGAACTGCAGAGAGATGGAGGCCAGCCTGGGCTACACAGTGAGGTTTTGTCTCAAAAACCAAACCAAACCAAAAAATATGGGACTGGAAATATAACCCAGTGAGAGAGTGCTTGCAGGCTTAAGGTTCTGGATTGAATTCCTAGCACTGAAAAAAGAAATTAAAGGAGAAAGAGAAGAAACAAGAAATTTTATTCTCTAGGCAGAGGTTTTGGTTGCTTGTAGGGAGTATTAGAGCTGGGTGGGAAAACATGACTCAGCAGTGTAGGGAGAGACTGTAGGTGGGTTAGAGCTCTTTGGAAGAGGACTTAGTAGATACTCTGGTCACCTGAATAGTGCAGAGTAGTGGAAGGCTTTGAGAGTAAACCCAGCAGGGTCTGTCACTGTCCTTGGGTTGAGAGGTTGGAGGCTGGGACCAGTAAGGCAGCAGAGCAGCAATGACTCCAGGACAAGGAGGAGGGGAGTGGCTTCCATTCACCCCCACAGGCAAGATGGAGAGGGAACAAGTCCACAAGAGAAGAGATTTAACTCCATTTTGCTGAGTTTGCAGGTTTGGGAAATGTGAGGTGTGATCCACAAACCTGAAGCTTATGAGGGACATGAATGTGGGAGCTGTTGGTATGGGAATGGCTTTCCTGGTCATGGGAGTAGAAGAGATCCCGTGGGAAGAGTGAGTTTCATGGCTTCAACTGATGCAGCTGAGACAGAACAATGCAGTGTATGCAAGCCTGGCAGCCTTACTGTCGCTGTCTCCTCCAGCATGTTAGTGGCTCCCTGCACCTCTTCTGCTTCCTTCCACACTCTCTTATTAAGCTGCCAGAGAAGTTTTTTTTTTTTCTTTTTGAAACAAGGTCTTATTATTATTATAGCCCAGGCTGGTTTTGAACTCGCTTTTCTCCTGCCTCAGCTCCCCAAGTATTGGGAATTACAAGCATGTGCCACTATGCCCAGCCAGCAGTAAGGTTTAAAAAAAAAATGTATAAGCAGCCAAAGTGCTATCCTGCTCTTCACCTTAGAATGCCTCCTCATAATCATGGAGACCCATAACTCCAACAGGGTTCTCCATGCACATCAGTGAATGAACGAAGCTAGGGGATTGAGGAATCACATTTGAATAAAATAAAACTGCCTCATATCTTCCAGATTCCCAGTTTTCAGGCTATGGCCTGGGAGCGTAGTGGTAGATGAAGGGGAGTAGGAGCAGAGTGCAGGGGAACAAACTGCTAAGTGCAGAGATCACGTGTGTCAGCATACATCCTTCAGTACACGAGTTCTCTGAGGTCATTTCAAAGTCCTTCAAAGATGCAAACACAGAAAAACAGGTTCTTTAAAAGAATACTGTAATTAATATAGATGAGTATTTTGCCTGCACGCGTGTCTGTGCACCATGTGCATGTAGTGTCCTTGAAGGCCAGAAGAAGGTGGTAGATTCCTGCAACTGGAGTTACAGATAGCTAGGAGCTGTCATGGGGGTGCTGCGAATCAAACCTAGACCCTCTGAAAGAATAGCCAGTGCTCTTAACTGCTGAGCCATCTTGTCAGCACCAGGAAAATGTGTTCTCATTTTGGTGGGAGGGGAGAGATTAGGGGGTTCAAGGCAGTTTCTCTGTGTAGCCCTGGCTTCCCTGACTTTATAGACCAGGGTGGTCTTGAACTCAGGTATCTATCTGCTGCAACTACTGTAATTAAAGGTTAGTGTGTGGCTAAAAAATGGATTTTTAATAAATATCTGCTAAGAAATTGCTTCATTTCATAATTGTGCTATGTCTGTAGTTAAGTATTGCACAGCTACCTCTCTGATCTTACCTTGGCTCAGTGAGGAAAGTTCCAATATAGACTCAATGAGTTATTTTACAACCCTCCTTTCTTTTAAGAAAAGTGATTTTTTAGTTTTCCAAGCAAAGAGAACCAAAAATCAAGTTTGAGTAGCCATTTTAATATCTAATGAAATAGACTTTCATCCAAAATTAAGCAAAAGAGATAAGGAAGGAAACTTCATATTCAAAGGAAAAAATTCACCAAGATGATGTCTCAATTCTGAACATCAATGCCCCAAATGCAAGGGCACCCACATTTGTAAAATAAACATTGCTAAAACTTAAATTGTACACCAAACCCCACATAATAATAGTGGGGAACTTCAATACCCCACTTCCACCAATCAACAGGTCATCCAGACCTAAACTAAACAGAAAGAATGAAACTAACTGATGTTATGAATCAAATGGACTTAACAGATATCTACAGAGCCTTTCACCCAAACACAAAAGAATATATGTTCTTCTCAGCACCTCGTGGAACCGTCTCTAAAATTGACCATATAGAAGGTCACAAAGCAAGCCTTAATAGATGCAAGAAATAACACTTTGTATCTTATCAGACCACCATGGATTAAAGCTGGACTTAAACAACAACAGAAACAACAGAAAGCCTACAAACTCATGGAAACTGAACAACTCTCTACTCAATGATCTTCTGGATCAGAGAAGAAATAAAGGAAGAAATTAAAGACTTTCTATAATTCAATCAAAATCAAGGCATGACATTTTGTTTTGCTTTGTTTTTGTTTTTTTTTTTTCAAGACAAGGTTTCTCTATATAGCCCTGGCTGTCCTGGAACTCACTCTGTAGACCAGGCTGGCCTTGAACTCAGAAGTCCACCTGTCTTTGCCTCCCAAGTGCTGGGATTAAAGGCATGTACCACCACCTCCCGGCAAGGCACAACATATTTAAACTTAATGGACACAATGAAAGCAGTGCTATGAGGAAAGTTCATAGCACTAAGTGCCTCCATAAGGAAATTAGAGAGATCTCATACTAACAATTTAAAATTACATCTGGAAGCTCTAAGAAAAAAAAAAAGAAGTAATTAAACACACCCAAGAGGAATTGACTACATCAAACAATCAAAATCAGGGCTGATATCAATTAGACACAAAGAAAACAATACAGAGAACCAATGAAACCAAGTGCTGGTTCTTTGAGAAACTTAACAAGATAAACAAACCCTTAGCCAAATCAACTAAAAGGCAGAGAGACAATATTCAAATTGACACAATCAGAAATGAAAAGGGAGACATAACAACAGACAATGAGGAAATCCAAAGAATCATTAGGTCCTATTTCAAAAGCTATACTCCATGACACTGGAAAATCTAAAAGAAATGGATTATTTTCTACACACTTTGGTAAGATACTACTTACCAAAGTTAAATCAAGATCAGGTAAACTATTTAAACAGTTCTATGACCCCTAAAGGAAGAGCAGTAGTCATTAAAAGTCTCACAAACAAACAAAGCCCAGGTTTTAGTGCAGAATTCTACCAGACTTTCAAAGAAGAGCTAATACCAATAGTTCTCAAACTATTCCATAAAATAGAAACAGAAAGAACAGTGCCAAAATAATTCTGAGGCCACAGTCACCCTGATACTTAAACCACACAAAGACTCAACAAAGAGAGCGCTTCATACCAATTTCTCTTATGAACACTGATGCAACAATACCTAATAAAATACTTGCAAATCAAATCCAAGAACACATTAAGAACATCATCCATCATGATTAAGTAGGCTTCATCCCAGGGATGCAGGGGTGATTCAATATACAAAAACCCATCAATATAATCCACCATATAAACAAACTGAAAGAAAAAAAAAATCATGGGATCATCTCATCAGATGCCGAAAAAGCCTTTCATAAAATCCAACACCACTTCATGTTAAAAGTCTTGGAGAGATCAGGAATTCAGGGCACATAGCTATACACAATAAAAGCAATACACAGGAAGCCAATGGCCAACACTGAATTAAATGGAGAGAAACTGTAGTGGCTATTCCTGGTTGTCAACTTGACTACGTCTGAAATGAACTACAATCCAGAATTAGGAGGCTCACCTGTGGCCCTAATATGGAGGCTGAGAGATACAAGTTTCTGACCTGAATCTTGGCATGGAGACCTTGAGGAATAGTGGCTACAAATCCCATAGGATTAACAGAAAGCTCTGTGAGTTCAAGGTCATCTGGGGTTAAAGGTGTGGTGGCACACACCTTTAACCTGGGCCACACTTTTTTCTGGACCTATATAAGGACATTGGAAGAAGGAAGGCTCTCTCTGCTTCACCTGCTTGCCTTGTGGGACTGAGCAATTGCTGGATCCTTGGACTTCCATTCACAGCTGTTGCCGCGACTGTTGCTGGGAGTTGATTGTTGGGAGTTGGACTACAAACTGTAAGTCATCAATAAATCCCTTTACTACATAGAGACTAAGTTCTGTGACTCTAGAGAACCCTGACTAAGACATATTGGTACCCGGAGTGGTTCTAGAGGAGCAGAAGTATAAGGATGAATCTTTTAAAATTCTGGAGGTGGCTTGAGGATCCATCAGCTCCATCAACTACTGAAACCTCTCCAAATTCTCACCCTCCTGGGCGCTCAGAGAATACTGGAGACTCGTGGTCACAACTATATTCCAAGCTCAAAGAAGCTAATGCCCTTGATTATCCTGATGAATTAGGGGATTCGGTGTACAAAGCTTTCCACAAGATGGGGAAGAAATCGGAAAATGATTTTGTTGGTTGGTTGCTCTTAGCATCTCGAGAAAAAATGATGAAGGAAAATAAGGAGTTGTGTGATAAAATCAAAAGGCTCCAAGATAAAAGTAAACGATCTAAAAGTTGCTAAGTGTGTCCTTGAAGATAGTCTTCGCTCCAGCGGCCATAGAGTTCAAGCTGCAGAAAATCAAACTGAAGCTCTCATTATAAGGTTGGCTGAATTACAGCGAAAATTCAAGTCTCAGCCTGAGAGGGTGTCAGTGGTTAAAGTAAGGGCATTAGCTGGCAAAGAATGGGATCCTGTAACTTGGGATGGGGATGTGTGGGAAGACCCCATTGAAGCTGAGAATTTTGAACCTTCAGATTCTCAAGTGTTTGCCCCACCTGAGGAAGTAGTACCCTCAGCCCCACCCCTTGAATTAATGCCTTTCCCATACGAGGAAGTTAATTCCCCAGAGTCTGATAAGACAGCAGTGACTTTCACTGAAGAAAATGCCAGACAAGACAATATTGATGTTTCTAAAGGTCCACCAATAGTTTCTTCTAGACCTATAACCAGACTCAAGGCAAAACAGGCCCCTAAAGGGGAGGTAGAAAGTGTAGTCTGTGAGGAAATTCGATACACTACTAAGGAGCTTAATGAGCTTGCTAATTCATTCAAGTAGAAGTCTGGGGAATATGTGTGGGAGTGGATTTTAAGGGTGTGGAATAAGGGTGGAAGGAACATAAAACTAGAGCAGGCTGAATTTATTGACATGGGCCCTCTGAGTGTAGATTCTAGGTTTAATATGGAAGCTTGTACAGTTAAAGACGGTGTCAGAAGTTTGTTTGAATGGTTGGCTGAAGCATTTATCAAAAGATGGCCTACTGAAAAGGAGTTAGAGGTACCTGATATCCCTTGGTTTAGTGTTGATGAAGGGATTTTAAGGCTTAGGGAAATTGCAATGCTAGAGTGGATACGTTGTATAAAACCTAATTGCCCACAATGGGAAGGTCCAGAAGATATGCCCTTCACCAGTCCTATAAGACGAAAACTGGTGAGAGCGGCACCAGCACATTTGAAGGGTTTTGTTTTTTCTCTTTTCCTTGTGCCAGACCTTAGGGTTGGAGATGCTGCTGCTCAATTAGATGAATTAAATTCAATAGGTTTAACTGGGCCCCGAGGTAACAAGGGCCAGGTGGCAGCATTGAATCGCCAGAGACAAGGTGATCGTAGTTATTATAATGGACAGCATAGACAAAACAATATTTATAATGATATAACCCTCAATGGTCAGCATAGGAGAGGTGAAATTTATAATGGCATGACTCGTTTGGACCTTTGGTCCTGGCTAATCAATCATGGTGTTTCCAGGCACGAAATAGATAGGAAGCCCACTGCATATCTGTTTGAGCTGTATAAGCAGAAAAATTCTCAAACAAAGGAAAGAAGGGCTACAGTGGATCGTGGCAAAAGGCAGTCTCGGCCAGTGAATCAATTTCCAGACTTGAGCCAGTTTGCAGATCCAGAACCCCTTGAATGAAGGGGTGGCCAGGTTCCTCTGAGGGAGGATCTTGATAAGATACCTAAAAGTTTTGCTGTTAATCTTTCTCCAGTTCTTCCCCAGAAGGACCTACGGCCTTTTACAAGAGTAACTGTACACTGGGGGAAAGGAAATAATCAGACTTTCCAGGGTCTATTGGATACTGGTTCTGAATTGACACTAATCCCAGGAGACCCCAAGAAACATTGTGGCCCTCCAGTTAAAGTAGGGGCTTATGGAGGACAGGTGATTAATGGAGTTTTGACTGATGTGCGACTCACAGTAGGTCCAGTAGGTCCCCGAACACATCCTGTGGTCATTTCTCCAGTTCCAGAATGTATAATTGGGATAGATATACTCCAAAATTGGCAGAATTCTCACATTGGTTCCCTGACCTGTGGAGTGAGGGCTATTATGGTTGGAAAGGCTAAATGGAAGCTTTTAGAGTTGCCTCTGCCAAAGAAAATAGTGAATCAAAAACAGTATCGTATTCCTGGAGGAATTGCAGAAATTACTGCCACTATCAAGGACCTGAGAGATGCAGGGGTGGTGGTTCCCACCACATCTCCCTTTAACTCTCCTATCTGGCCAGTGCAGAAGACAGATGGATCATGGAGAATGACAGTTGATTATCGAAAACTAAATCAAGTAGTAACTCCAATTGCAGCTGCTGTACCAGATGTAGTTTCTTTACTTGAACTAATTAACACATCTCCTGGTACCTGGTATGCAGCCATTGATCTGGCAAATGCCTTCTTCTCAGTACCTGTCCATAAGGACCACCAGAAGCAATTTGCTTTCAGTTGGCAAGGCCAGCAGTATACCTTTACAGTTTTGCCTCAAGGATATATTATTAACTCTCCTGCCCTGTGTCATAACTTAGTTAGAAGAGATCTTGATCGTTTGTCTCCACCACAAAATATCACATTGGTGCACTATATTGATGACATTATGCTGATTGGACCAAGTGAGCAGGAAGTAGCAGCCACCTTGGACTCATTGGTAACACATATGCGTACCAGAGGATGAGAAATAAATCCAACCAAAATTCAAGGACCATCTACCTCAGTGAAATTTTTAGGAGTCCAGTGGTGTGGGGCATGCAGAGATATTCCTTCTAAGGTGAAAGATAAGTTATTGCACCTGGCCCCTCCCACCACCAAGAGAGAAGCACAACGTTTAGTGGGTCTATTTGGATTCTGGAGACAGCACATTCCTCACTTGGGT
>JADRCD010210268.1:0-17500 GCA_019843815.1 Montemys delectorum
GCCTAACTGCAAAACTAAGGAGGGAAGGTGTAGTTAGGGGGCTGGTGAGGTCTAAGGTCTGATCTTACCAGGAAGACTGAAACCAAGTAATTCCTGTGTCAGGTTTTCTTCCAAACACAATAAGGTGCCTGCCAACCACAGTCCAAAGGCCTCTTATAGGGATCCTCTCCTGGTTCTTTCAAGGGGCTTCTTCTATCTCTCTTAACCAAATTTCCTTTAGCTAACTGGTAAAATTATCCAACACGTGGCTTGTGTTGATAGAGTTTCAGGCTGTACACAAGCAGAGACTGTGATGTCCCTTTCCCAGCACAACGGCTACCTGAAGCTCTACTGTTTCCACTGTGCCGTGGCTGGGCTTTTCTTGGCCTTAACTGAACCTTCTCCTTGCTCCACGTAGCCAGAACTTCCTTATGTTCTTAGAAAGTTTTCTCAGGGCCCGCGCGGTCTACAGAGTGAGTTCCAGGACAGCCAGGGCTACACAGAGAAACCCTGTCTCGAAAAAAACCAAACAAAAACCAACAAAAAAAGAAAGCTTTCAAGGCTGATGCCACCCATGCAGCCCAGGCTGACGGTGCTTGCCCTGAGCCAAGGGGGTCCAGAACTTTCAACATGTGACAAGAAAGTAAACAAAAACACATGGGCGCCAAGTCCTCGAAGGTCACAGGCGCCACCCGCTCTCTTTCTTGTTCTTTGGGTGTTGCTGAATATTCCTCCTGTACCTATCAGCTTCTAAGACCTCAGGAATGTTCCCCCAGTTCTGTCCAGACTTAGCCTTATCCCAGGGTGGGGAAAAGGTAACGTGCTGAAATGAAAAGAAACTGAATAAGTCAAAAGGTGGGAGGCAGCTGTACAAACAGCAATATACCCACAACCTAGAATACAATGCAGAGGCAGGACCTCGACGACTAAGATGTATTACCTTTCTTTATAAAGCAAGCAACAGAAAGGTGTATGCAAAACGTATCATTTGAATTGAGCCTGGCGGTATGTGCCTAGAATCCCAGCTACTTGGGAGGCTGAGGCACGAAGAAGATAAATTCCAGGTCCAGCCTTGGCTACAGTTCTAGGGAAACCGGAGCAAATTTGCTAGAGCGTGTGTCAAAAATCAAAAGAATACATAGACTGGACATGGTAGATGGTGCCTTTCATTTTAGTACCAGCCTGATCTACACATCCTTCAAGGTCAGCCATGAGTATATAGTGAGACTTGGTCTCAAATAAATAATTATTGTAAAGGAATGATTAGAACAATGGAAAGAAGGGTAAGGTGACTCGTGCCAATAACCAGCAGGGAGGCTGGGGGAAGGTAGAATGAGAGCATTTGAAGCCAGCAGAAGCTATATAATGAGTTCTGGGCCAGCCTCGGGTATACAAGATCCTATCTCAAGAACCAACAGTAACAAACCAAGGCATGGTGAACAGAAATGATTCCCTTCACCATTCTCACAAGGGCTGGCCCAGCCATCTTAAGGGACAACGTGTCTGACATCACATAGCTTTTAGTTCACACTGCTCTTAGGAGGCCTCCTGCTCATTTCAGTGTCATCTCGTGACTTGGTTTGCGCATGATATCTAGTTAAGCATGTCGAACACCAGGAAGGAGCTATATCCTGGCCCCGACAGTCAAGTCTTTCCATGTATGCCCAGAGTTATAAACCAAAGTCTCATCTCCTTTTATAAAGTCTTAAGGCTCAATCAATGGACTACTCCCAGTAAAATCTCAACTAATATTTCTGAGTTTGCTTAATAATGAATTAAAGAAGTGAACAGCAGAAAATAAGGCCGGGAACCCTCTCTTTTGTTGTTGTGATTATTTCCCAAAAAGGAATCTGGGGTCTCACTCTGCTAGCCAAATATTCAACTATTCACTGTACTCACAGCCTCAATGTCCCTTCCCAACCATCATCCTCAATTTCTCACTTCTAGAAATGGGCAGAGGGACATCAGATTGGGGATGTGTCCACCTTTCACACAGACTCTGGTTACAGCTAAGGGTGAAGGTCGTGCCCGGTGTAAGGCCCCTTTCTTGGTGCCCATAACCCAAAGGCCGCAGGCAAAGCTTAGGAATATTTTCCACAGTATTGTCCAGTATAGAGTAGAGTCCTTGGGAGCAACAGCTGGTACCCTCCTCAGCTGATGAACACCCATTTGTGAACATGCCTGTTAGTAGGAATGACAAAGGGTTGGAGAGATGGATGGCTCAGAGGTTAAGAGGCACTGACTGCTCTTCCAAAGGTCCTGAGTTCAATTCCCAGCAGCCACATGGTGTTCACAACCATCTGTAACGAGACTGGATACCCTCTTCTGGTGGGTCTGAAGACAGCTACAGTGTAATTACATATAATAAATAAATCTTTAAAAAAAAAAAAAAAAAGAAGGAATGACAAGCTTGCCTGTAGAGGGCCATCTGGGTGTGATGGGTAATTTATACTTAGTAGCAATAACAAATGTATGCTTCAGGAGGTTTTACTGTTACTTCGCCGTTTGTCTCCAATAATCTTTGCCTCACTTGATGGTAATAGCAAAATGTTTTGCTATGTTGCCCAGGCTAGCCTCAAATTAACAATCCTCTTGCCTCAGCTACCCCATTGCTAGAATTACAGGCCTGTACCACCATGACTGCCTAGCAAAAAAATTTTAGAGAGTCATTTTTAACATGTAAGAGAAATAAAAAGCATGTGTGAGTCTTCCCCACATACCAAGTTAGAAGTCTAGGATTACCTGGTAAAACTGGTTTAGAGAACATCATTTTGACAAACTAAAGGCTGCAGTAATTCCAGGTACAAAAAAATTACTAATGCTACTTAAGTGGCTTTTATTTACTCCCTGGAGAAGCACTCTATAGCATTTAAAAACAACATATATTCATCACATGGGCACCAACAATAGACCGCAGCTTTCTGTTAAATGAAGGTTCCTTTCTTAACTGTACCTCTTTACTTTAACAAGATCAACCTAGAAAGATTAACATGTGCTGGAAGATTTGAGACAACACACAAGATGCTTTAAAAGAAATAATAATTTAGGGCTGGAGAGATGGCTCAGTGGTAAGAGCACTGACTGCTCGTCCAGAGGTCCCAGCAACCACAGGGTGGCTCACAACCATCTGTAATAGAATCTGATGCCCTCTTCTGGTGTGTCTGAAGACAGCTACAGTGTACTCAAATAAATAAATAAATAAATAAATAAATCTTTAAAAAAAATTAACTTAAGCCAGGTGTCCCACGCTTTTAGCACTCTGGAGACGGACAGGCAGAGATATCTGTGTATACTGGTCTACAGTGTAAGTTCCAGGGCAGCCAGGCTACACAGTTGTCTCAAAAAAAAAAAAAAAAAAAAAAAAAAAAAAAAAAAGTTTGGAGGGTTGGGGGACTGGAACTGATGTAATAGCTGTTTCTCAACATCTATCCCAATTCAAAAATCATTCCCGGAGAAATGGCTCAGTGGTTAACAGCACTTGCTGTTCTTCCAGAGGACCTGGGTTCAGTTCCCATTATCACATGGCAGCTCAAAGATGTTTCGGGGGACCCAATGAATCCTTTTCTGGGTTGCACAGGGATCAGGCATGCACTCTGTCCTGGGACACACAGTTAGGCAACACAAACAAAATAAAATAAAATCAATGAATCTTTCTTAGTTTCCTTCCTTCCTTTTTGAGACAGAGTTTCATTCTGTAGCTCAGGCTGCCCTGGAACTTGATACTTAGCTCCAGTCCCATCTTGGGCGCTCTTTAAAGTTTTGTTACATTTCTCCTAGTGGGTGGTGATGATGATGATGATGAACCTGCAATGGTGGCATGTAGAGGAAGGAAGAAGATAGATTGTAGGTTGGTTCTTTCTACCACATGGAGCTCCGGGATCAAATGCAGGTTGTAGACTTAAAGGTAAGTACCACAACTTTTTTTTTTCCTTTTAGTTTTGGGGACAGGGTTTCTCTGTGTAGCCTGGCTGGCCTTGAACTTAGAGATCTACCTGCCTTTGCCTTCTGAGTGCTAGATTAAAGGCAACTAAGTGCCATTTTGCCCAGCTTGAAGGCAGCCTAACCTACTGAGCCTTCTCAGCAGCCCTGATCTTAACTCTCCTGCCTCAGGATCTTGGATGCTGGAGTCATTTATTACCAGTGTTGTTGGCCATCCGAGCTAGTTAACTGAATCTGAGAGCTCCAGGTTCAGTGAAAGGTGCAGCCTCAACAAAAACAAACTCCTTAAGCATACATATATGCATATATTCTTCATCAGCCTTGTGTTCCTTAGGATAGCTAAACTAGTCAAAATGAACCCCTCCCCAACCCCTCCCCAACCCCTCCGCCTACCCCCCCAAAAAATGCATGTACAAAACAGAGCTGAGGATAAGCCAAGCCTCTAGGACCCCAATCTTGGTAGTGAGACATCTGATAGACTCTCTGCTCTCCAAGGGTGGATCTGTCAACTCCGCCAGGGACCTCAGATCCTGCCCAGGAAAGGTAATCTCCCTGGGACTGCAGACCTTTTGAAACCAACTACCACTTAAAGAGCTGCAAATCACCACCATAGGAGGCTACCTACCTCAGACACTCAAAATAGGGGTGGGTGAGTACATTGTTGTAACCAGGAGACTCTTTAGTTACTTTTTTTTTAAAGATTTATTTTATGTGAGTATGCTGTTGCTCTCTTCAGACGCACCAGAAGAGGGCATCGGATCCCATTACAGATGATTGTGAGCCACCATATCTTTGCTGGGAATTGAACTCAGGACCTCTGTACAAGAGCAGACAGTGCTCTTAACTGCTGAGCCCTTTCTCCAGTCCCTTATTTACCATTCTTGTTCTACATCATTGAAAATGGGTCTATGGAGCAAATTTGGATCTCCCAGACCAATGAAAATCCACAAAGTAATCATCATACCCCAAGCAGGAAACAAACAAACAAACGAACAAACAACCATGGAAAAATATAGAGAAGTCTTGCCTAAATTCACCTGTCAAGTCTAATAAGCCAAATAATTCTTGGCTTATTGAGTTCAATAGCTCTGTGAGTTAACTTGAACTCACAGAGATCTGCTGGCCTCTGCCTCAAGAATGTGTCCCACACCACCCTCACCTTTTCTTTTTTTCTTACAGAAGGGGTCTCACTACGTAGTCCTGTCTGGCCTGATACTCAGAAATCCACCTGCCTTTACGTAAATTTGAGATTAAAGATGTGCAGCATACTACCTGTCTTAGTTAGGGTTTTCTAGAGTCACAGAACTTAGTCTCTATGTAGTAAAGGGATTTATTGATGACTTACAGTTTGTAGTCCAACTCCCAACAATCAACTCCCAACAACAGTCGCGGCAGCAGCTGTGAATGGAAGTCCAAGGATCCAGCAATTGCTCAGTCCCACAAGGCAAGCAGGCGAAGCAGAGAGAGCTTTCCTTGTTTCAATGTCCTTATATACGTCTCCAGCAAAAAGTGTGGCCCAGGTTAAAGGTGTGTGCCACCACACCTTTAACCCCGGATGACCTTGAACTCAGAGCTTTCTATGTTAATCCTATGGGATTCGTAGCCACTATTCCTCAAGGTCTCCATGCCAAGATTCAGGTCAGAAACTTGTATCTCTCAGCCTCCAGATTAGGGCCACAGATGAGCCTTCTAATTCTGGATTGTAATTCATTTCAGATGTAGTCAAGTTGACAACCAGGAATAGCCACTACACTACCACACTGGGTATTCAATTAATTAATTAATTAATTTATTTTTAAAGCCTCTTTTGGTTGTTGTTTGGTTGGTTGGTTGATTGGTTGGTTGGTTTTTCAAGACAGGGTTTCTCTGTATAGCCCTGGCTGTCCTGGAACTCACTCTGTACAGCAGGCTGGCCTTGAATTCAGAAATCCGCCTGTCTCTGCCTCCCAAGTGCTGGGATTAAAGGCATGTGCCACCACGGCCCGGCTTTATTTTTAAAGTTTTTGAGACAGGGTTTCACACTATAGCTCAGGCTGGCCTGGGACTCATAGTAATCCTCCTGCCTCAGCCTCCCACTTAGTAGATTATAGGTGTGAGACCCACCAATCACTTTAAAAAGTGCCTGAACCTGTGGATACAGGTGTAAGGACAGGAGTAACAACAAATCCTCTTTTGCAAGCCAGAATCACTATTTAGCGTGCATTTCTTGCAGTAGTTTTGACTAGTATAAGATTATGGGGATTGGAGAGATGGCTGAGTGGTTAAGAGCACTGACTGCTCTTCCAGAGGTCCTGAGTTCAATTCCCAGCAACCAATGGTGGTTCACAACCATGTGTAATGGGATCCAATGCCCTCTTCTGGTGTGTCTAAAGATAGCTACAGTGTACTGTATACATTAAAATAAATCAAAAAAAATTTTTTAAAAAGACATTATAATTATCAGGACAGTTCAAAGTGGTAATGTTGAAGATAACAAGTTTGCTCTAAGAAGAAAGAGTTGATCATATAAGAGCAAAAAGAAAAGGAAATGGGCATTAAATTGTATTTATTACTTTTACTCATTGATTTTGCATGTAGGCTTAAGTATGCCAAAGGTGTGGAGACAAGGGGACAATTTGTGTTATCCTCCGATCATAGGTCTCATAGAGCAAACGAAAGGTGCTAGGCTTGGCAGCAGGTGCCTCTATCCACTGAACCATCGCATTGGCCCGGGCAAAGACAAACTTAGACCAGAGTTTGGCTTCCCAGTACCACATTGGCTAATAACTGTCTTTAACTCCCAACCCACGGGATCTGATGCCTTATTGGGTACCCAGGCATGAGCATGATGGACACGCTACATGCAGACAAAAACACTCAGACACACAAATTAAGAATTTTGCTGCGGGGCGGTGGTGGCGCACGCCTTTAATCCCAGCCCTTGGGAGGCAGAGGCAGGTGGATTTCTGAGTTTGAGGCCAGCCTGGTCTACAGAATGAGTTCCAGGATAGCCAGGGCTACACAGAGAAACCCTGTCTTGAAAAACCAAAAAAAAAAAAGAAAAAAAAATCTTTAAAAAAACCATTGCTTTAAAAGAAAGCCAAGTGTCCTTTGACAAATAGTTAAGCAAAATGTGGTATATATAAAACTGTGGTATATATACACATGGTGGAATTCAGCCTCAAAAGGACATCTGGACTCATTATCTTTAATGAAACAAGCTAGTCAGTAAGTTAGTGGTGGCACAGGTCTGTAATCCCAACTCTTGGAAGTGAGGCAGGGGGACTGCCAGGAGTCTAGGGCCAGTTTATGATATTCAGTTTTATGCTAACTCAGACCAACTAAGCAACCCACAAACTAACCACCGTTTTTCATCTTTCTTTTGAGACAGGGTCTCACTTTGTAGCTCTAAGTGGTCCCAGGCTTCCTTCCCACTTACTATCTGGATTTGTTGGCCATGATGGAAACTGGACCTCGCTCTTGCTTCCCAAGCCTCACCACCTGCTTTCTTTATGTGCAACTAAGGATTCCCTCACCTCAACAGAACACAAAATGTCCAGGCAGTGGTGGCACATGCCTTTAATCCCAGTACTTGGGAGGCAGAGGCAGGCGGATTTCTGAGTTCGAGGCCAGCCACTGGCCTGGTCTACAGAGTGAGTTCCAGGGTAGCTAGGGCTACACAGAGAAACCCTGTCTCGAAAAACGAAAGAAAGAAAGAAAGAGAAAGAGAGAGAAAGAAAGAAAGGAAAGGAAGGAAAGAAACACAAAGCCAAATTAACTGGAAAGGAGAAGGAAGATGCATGAGGGACCTGGGGCGTGGTGATGCAATGTGTGTTTAGCATGCTGGATGCTCTAGGTTAGTCCCAGCGCCAGGAACCAAGTAAATTTCACCCAGTCTTTCCCTATTTTTTTCCCTAGATTTCCTAAATTGGAAGGATGAGTTATCTAAGGGGATTATGTACCCAAACATTCCTAAAAATGACTAATTAAAAAGAAGAAGAAAGAAGAAAGGAGAGGAAAGAGAGGGAGGCAGGAAAAGTCACTTGCAATATATGATGGCACCTGATAGCTGAAGCCTAAAAGATTGGTCATTGTTCTGGAAACAGCAGCGATGGACAAAGGATCACTTACTGCCTGCCAGACTTCCCGAATGGAAAGGGCTCACCAAAGGCTCCAGCCCTTGGTACCTCAATTGCTTCCCAAGAACCTGTCTGAGGCGTTACTAACAGCCGCTCAGGTTATCTGTCAGGCTCAAGCCAAAGCCTTGGCTACTTTAATTGCAGGCTATTTCAGCCAAGCGCTGTCTTACGGCTCCAATAACTGAGGACTTATTTCTAAAGGACACAAATAAACGCTGACAAATGCCAGTGTGGCATGATCTTCTCGGGTTGAAGGGGGCTGCCTCAGTCTGACGGAGTGTTGGGGCCCTCTTCCTCTTTCAGTTACTGGTCTTTTAGCTCACCATGACCGTTAGATGAAAGGGAGAGACAGAAGTCAGTTAAGTCACCATAGATAGGGCTCTGAGTAGGTCAAAGAGATCAAAGGGATGAAACTAAATGGCTAAAACTTTATCTTTAGAAACTTCTGGAAATTTTTGCTATTGGATTCATTCATTCAACAACCATGAGGAAAAAAGACCCTAACAATTTTCCCAGGCTCTTGGTATCTGAGGAAAACTTGGTGTCTTAGTTAGGGTTTTCTAGAGTCACAGAACTTAGTCTGTGTCTTAGTAAAGGGATTTATTGATGACTTACAGTTTGTAGTCTAATTCCCAACAATCAACTCTCAACAACAGTCGCGGCAGCAGCTGTGAATGGAAGTCCAAGGATCCAGCAATTGTTCAGTCCCACAAGGCAAGCAGGCGAAGCAGAGAGAGCCTTCCTTCTTCTAATGTCTTTATATAGGTCTCCAGCAAAAAGTGTGGCCCAGGTTAAAGGTGTGTGCCACCGCACCTTTAACCCCAGATGACCTTGAACTCATAGAGCTTTTTATGTTAATCCTATGGGATTTGTAGCCACTATTCTTCAAGGTCTCTATGCCAAGATTCAGGTCAGAAACTTGTATCTCTCAGCCTCTGGATTAGGGCCACAGGTGAGCCTTCTAATTCTGGATTGTAATTCATTTTAGATGTAGTCAAGTTGACAACCAGGAATAGCCACTACAATTGGATACACCAGTTAATAAAATGCATGAATCAGGCATGGTGACACAATCCTCTAACGCTAGCACTTGGGAGTTCAAGGACAGC
This sequence comes from Montemys delectorum, assembly GCA_019843815.1. Lineage (NCBI taxonomy): Eukaryota > Metazoa > Chordata > Mammalia > Rodentia > Muridae > Montemys > Montemys delectorum. The sequence goes on from JADRCD010210268.1 coordinate 9,146, forward strand.
CTAGTCTACAGAGTCAGTTTTTAAGCCAGCCCAGCCAGGATTACGGGTGAGACCTTGTATCAACCTAAAATGACATATCCAAGAGTATTGGCTTTTTAACCCCAGAACTCAGGACGGAAAGACAGACAGATCTCTGTGAGTTTGAGGCCAGCCTCGTCTACATCCTCACTTCTAGGACAGCCAAGGCTATGCAGAGAGACTCTATCTCAGAAAACTAAAAAACAAATCAAATAGATGCTGGGAAAATTAGTAAGACCTTCTCTAGTGTCAAAAGGCTAGTGCAGGCAGAGGCCAGAGGACTGCTGTAAGTCTGAAGCCAGACTAGCTACGTGTCACAGGATTTTCCCAGTCCAATTACATTAGTGCAGGGGAAGCTGGTGATTGGATGGGGAAAAGGGAGGCAGAGCTAAGAGCGGTGTGTGCACGCGCGAGGCAGGGGGGAGCGCGGGGGGGGGGGGGGGGGCAGGCACCTGAGCATCTGTGGGTAATAGGAGAAGAATCATGGGGGCAGATGTGTACCTGCGGAGCGTTTTCCAGCAACAAGTACCTATGATTTCACAAGGTTAAAGGTATTGGGATTAAGCTTTGATCATTATCAATTGGTCCTGAAATTATTGTATTAGCATCTTGTAAATTGTGATATTATTCATACATAAATCTGATTGGTTAATTAAGCACTGAGTCTGATTTTTCAAAAAAAAAAAAAAAAGAGAGAGAGTCTGATTTTACGTTACTTGGGTATTTTGTTATCAAACTGTGAGGGCGGCGGATCTATTTGGTTACAAGAGTGTGGAACGGCCGGTTACAGGGTATTATAGCAGAGAGGGAACTAGTGGCTCATGGAACAAGCGAGCCAGATGCTGTGGGGGCTAGCCTTGGAAAGTTGGCAGGCCAGCAGGATCACAGTGGTCCAGCACTGCAGAGTTGACGGGTTCATTTTTTTTTAATATTCCCGAGACAGATATGCAGACTGTTTAGCCCATGCTACAGAGTAAGGCCTTGTCTCAAAACCAGCTATACCTAAGCAGGTATAATCATAGTCAACAAAAATATGGATCATTAATGTCAAAGCCCAGGGGGAAAAGAAATGCAATCAGTCTGTCCATCATGACCTTAGTAGGAGACTTAACATGAATGGAACTATTACCAGATGTGAGTTGAATGTCCCTAGTGTGGTCTTCCACCACCTTCCCATTTCCTAGGGGTGCTTCCAATTCACTGAGCCTAATAACAAACCCAAGGAAAGGGGAGCCCGCTGGCAATGCCAGAAAGGCTTTAGTAAGGCCTGGAGCTATGATTAGGGGGTGTAGAGCCCAGGACGCTCTCTGCTGAAGTGGGAGCCAGGCTGGGTGGACTACAGAGATTTGTCCATGGGAGATAACGAAAGCAGAGGCAGGCAAGGGCAGAGGCAGGCAAGGAAATGGAAAGCCCACCCCCATCCCCCAACGTGGCTCCACTGCAATGGAATGAAGCTGGAGCCATGAGGAGCTTTTAAGACTCAGACAGCTGCAGGGGGAGCCTTGGGCCTCCACAAATGACAATGAAGTGCTGTCACGGAAGCCACAGAGCCATGGTGTTTGTTCTACAGCACTGATGAACTAACTAACAAGGGAGCAGGAGTGGAGAAGTTCGAGTTAAGACCTAGGGGGGCGGAGCCTGGAAGCGAAGGAGTAAACCAAGGATGCTGGAAAAACAAGGTGGCCCTGTCACCAGGGAGAAACAAGTCCTTCTGCCCTGGTAGATGGAATCCCTGGGACACAACTCTGACATTTCTCTTCGCCCCAAACGTGAAGCAACTCCTCCCCTGGGAATACACCTACAGGCTTGTTTCTCCATTGACACGGCTACTACTCTTGGCCAAGTTAGCCTCTTGCGTATGCCTAACTAGCAGCTCCTTGCCCCCCCCCGCCCCCTTTTAAGCTAGCCCCAGCCTTTAAGAAGACTGACTGAGGAGGAAGAGAGGAAGTAAGTTGACCTGGGAGGAGGAAGAGAGGAAGTAAGTTGACCCAGGCTGGGCTTCCATCAGTGATGACGAAATACCCCAGAGACGGATGGTGCTTGTGGCCGCACAACGCCGTGAGTCTAAGTACTCTAAATTTGGAAATGGTTAGGGTGAAGTGGAACAGAAGCAGGAGGGGCTCACATGTCTGAAGTCAGCCTGGGCTACCACAGGAAGACCCTGCCTCTGAATATTGAAGGCTGGCGAACTATGGCACTGATCAAGAACACCTGCTTAGCATGCATGATGCACTGGGGTCATTTCCTGGCGCGCGCGCGTGTGTGTGTGTGTGTGTGTGTGTGTGTGTGTGTGTGTGTGTGTGGGTGTGTGTGTGTGTGTGTGTGTGTTTGTGTGTATGTGAAAGCCAGAACACAACCTCTCTTGCGTTCTGGCTTTACCATCCCACCTTATTTTTGATTATTTGGTTGGTTGATTGGTTTTAAGGTAGGGTCTCTCACTGAAACTGAAGCTCACTGATCCAGCTAGACACACTAGGCCACAAGCTCTAGGAATCCTCCTGTCCCTGCCTGGGAATACAGGTAGGAGCTGTATTTCCTCCTATTTAACGTATCATTTATACCGATGGTGTGAACTCAGGTCCCCCGTGCTTGCAAGCCATCTATTCACACCCAGGATGTTAACTTTAGTGCAACATATATTTTATCACAATAAAGTCAATCCCACCCTACCCCCTCAAATGATTCTCTCAGACTCTCAGCATCAAATGTAAATTCTTTTCCGAGATCTCCAACATTCACTAGCTCACAAAGGCCCTGGCTGACTCACCTGTATTGGTGTCACCTCCTGGGCCCAACCCTCTCATCTTTCCCAGTCATCCTTAACTTCCAGGCCTTTCCCATCTCCCCCTAAACAAAGCCTCACACCACCTTACCACAGCACTTGCTTGTCTTCCTTCCCACATGGGACTAGCACAGCTGGCTATTCCTATATTCTGTTATAATCTACAAGTTCCATGAAGACAAAGGGTAAAGCTGTTTGTCTACATCCAGTAGCCTACACAGTGCACACAATGCCAGGCCCCCACCCGTTCATACAGGAGGAAGAAAAATTGACAAAGAACCAACATACTTAGAGGGGGAGAGAGAGGCTAGGAACTTTTCAGCCTCTGGTCACATCTTGCCTGATCCATCATTTAATCAACCAATTAATTAATCAATTTATCAATACATTTACAACCTTGTTTAGATACATTTCTGCTTAAAGACCTGTGAGTTAACATATATGGTTAGGGAGGCTACAAATAAGTAGATACAAGATAGATTCCACAAACACCAAAGTCTACAAATGAAGCTTGATTGAGCCTGAAAACAAGCACCAATGTTTGTTTAACCCAATGGGATATTCTTACATTGAACATTTAAAACTACACAAGCCAGCAGGTGAAACTACAGTCACATACATATACACCAGACACACCCAGACACACCTAGACATACACACACACACACACACACACACACACACACACACACACACCAGGATCTGGCCTCCATCTACCCCACCAGCAAAGTGCAGCTGTGTTGGGGTTCTTGCTCCAAGGCCCACGAGAAGGTACAAATACAAGCTTACGTGTAGTCAGGGGTTGCATATCCGATGAGAGAGACCTAGGTTCTCACTCCAACTCTTGGGCACTTGAAAGTCTCCAAAACCCCATGACTCAAGGACTCATTCCCAGCTTGCCACTCTAAGCTAGGCATGGCAGCATCGCAGCATTTGGTAAGCTGGTGCCAAGGATTGCTATGAGTTCAAGGTCAGCCTCAGATACAACAGAGAGTGTTAGACTAGCCAGGACTGCATAGGCAAACCTTGTCTCACAAAGTAGTATGGTGTTGCCAGAGATGGCTCAGCAGTTAAGAGCACTTGGCACTCTTACAGAGGACCCAGGTTCAATTTGAAGTATCTACATGGTGGCTCACAACTGTAACTCCAGTTTCAGGGATAAACACCCTCTTCTGACCACTGCAGGCACTACACATACATGATGTACAGACATCCATGCAGCAGAAGGTGTGACCCAGATTAAAGGTGTGTGCCACCATGCCTGGATCTGGGACTTGCTTTGTCCCAGATGATCTTGAACTCAGAGATCTCCCTGCTTTAATGTCCTGAGATTCATAACCACTATGCCTCAAGGTCTCCATACCAAGTGTAGTGGTTATTCCTGGTTGTCAACTTGACTATGTCTGAAATAAACTACAATCCAGAATTAAAAGGCTCACCTGTGGCCCTAATCTGGAGGCTGAGAGATACAAGTTTCTAACCTGAATCTTGGCATGGAGACCTTGAGGAATAGTGGCTACGAATCCCATAGGATTAACATAGAAAGCTCTATGAGTTCAAGATCATCTGGGATTAAAGGTGTGGTGGCATAGTGGATATGAATCCTAGAAAATTAAGACTGGAAGATCTACTAGTTCAAGCAAGGTCATCTGGGGTTAAAGGTGTGGTGGCACACACCTTTAACCTGGGCCATACTTTTTGCTGGAGACCTATATAAGGACATTGGAAGAAGGAAGGCTCTTTCCTTGGACTTCCATTCACAGCTGCTGCTGTGACTGTTGTTGGGAGTTGGTTGTTGGGAGTTGGACTACAAACTATAAGTCATCAATAAATCCCTTTACTACATAGAGACGGCCATAAATTCTGTGACTCTAGAGAACCCTGACTAAGACACCAAGATCCAGGTCAGAAATTTGTATCTCTCAGCCTCAAGTTCAGGATCACAGGTGAGCCTTCCAATTCTGGATTGCAGTTCAGTCCTGATACAGTCAAGCTGACAACCAGGAATAGCCATTACAATCCACCCCTTGTCAACTTGACACAAATAATACTCCAGTGTCCCTTCCTGTTAGATGTCATCGGACGTTCAGAAAACTCTAACAGGGGGCTATGGCAAAAAGTAAGCCGAGCAAATAGTCCCAGATGGGTTTCGTCTCAGTCACGGAAAGGAGCAGAGTCAGGTGCACAGGACTAGAACAGCAACTGGTAGTCATAGATAAAGGATTGCCACAGGTAGAATCTATTACAGCGACGGTAAGAACAGCTTCCCAATAAAGGGGCCTGTACTGACAGCCCCCTGGCCAAACCCCTTTCTGGTGTGGCATGAAAGCAAATTCTACCAAGGTGACACGCATACTTGCAACAACAAGGCCTATTGTCTCCAAAGCCCCATTGCCAATGCCATGCAGGCTGTCCTAGGACCACTGTCCTTTAAAGCCACCGAGAAGCCCCCCAAGAATGGAACCAACAGCGAAACCAGTTAAGTCCTGGAAGAGATAGCATCCATCCCTATAGATGCCCAGGACACAGACGGTGCTAGTGGGTACATCAAACAAGAATACACGTGAACGCAGTTGCCGTGTGGCCGAGAAAGGAGAAGGCAGAAGTAGCCGACGGGCTGAGGATGGATAGAGATCTCGAGAGACTCGGCTTATGACTATCTGTACTGACAGTCAGACTACACACAGAGAGGCCTTGGCTGATGGGCGCCCCACTGGGAAAAGGAAAAATGGCAGATGCTAGGTTGGACACTTTGGGGGTAACAGATGCGGAAAGAAAGAAATGACAGAATTCATCAGGAAGCGGTGGGAGTTTTCCCCACGTGGCAGTGCCACGGCACATTAAGCCCCCCGGAAGTCAGGAAGCAGCCACTTCTACCAGGGTGTGGGCCATTTCCGCTCAGGTACCCTTGGAAGTGGCCCACTTGATCCATATAAAGTCTGGTCGCAGGGGACCCAACGCAGGTCGGAAAACGGGTAGGGTTGACGGCACTCCCGTGAAACAGTCTGGCATTTTGCAAGCTGCGTCACCTGGGAACTATTTACGGTGACAGCCTTGACCAGAAGACGCTCTGATGGGACACATACACAAACCAACCTGAACCGTTGAGTGATGAGCAGGTAGACTCCCATGGGGCCTTTGCCCATCAGGGAGGGATGGGCAAGCATGCTCTCACCTGTGTGGATGGACACAGCCCCCCAGGCCTCTTACAAGCATTTCGTGCAAGCAAACAACAGGGGGAGCCACTATTAAGGGCCTCGCCTAACTCTGTTATATTTGGGTGCCCACGAAGAATCCATAGTGACGGGGGCAGCCATTTCACAAATGTTAATGTACAGAACTGGGCTGAAGACAACCAGGGGCAATGGTACTGTCAGCTAACCAAGTGGGCTGGGCTAATTGAAAGAAAGAAAGAAAAAAAAAAGGTGGGGTATTAAACAGCAGCTGAAAGTTTAAATCCAAAAGGTACCCTTCGTGGGTGGGAACAGACACTCAAGAGCTCTGTAAAGTCACTAGATATGAACACTGGAACCAGGACTGGGCCTCTGCCCTGTGTGTTGTTGGCCAAGGAAACCTGAGGCCCCACAAAGCATAAAAGCTATTGATACGGGTGGCTGTTTGTATGAGAGGAGTGGCCAGTGAGACCTTAGGAAGGCCCTAAACATAAGTGCTTTGACTGTACAACCGAAAGAATTTAAGCAGGCTCGGGCGGTGCTGGCGCACGCCTTTCATCCCAGCACTTGGGAGGCAGAGGCAGGTGGATTTCTGAGTTCGAGGCCAGCCTGGTCTACAGAGTGAGTTCCAGGGCAGCCAGGGCTACACAGAGAAGCCCTGTCTCGAAAAACAAACAAACAAACAAACAAACAAACAAGAATTTAAAGGCAGAGACAGGTGGATTTCTGAGTTCGAGGCCAGCCTGGTCTACAGAGTGAGTTCCAGGACAGCCAGGGCTACACGGAGAAACCCTGTCTCCAAAAAAACCAAAAAACCCAAAAAAACAAACAAACAAAAACAAAAAACAAAAAAAAAAGAATTTAAGCGGGGACTGAACTTGAAACTCCTACCCCAGTAGCTTTCATAGTGACAGAAGGCTGTCACCAACATCCTTGCTTGGCTATGGGGCCTGCATGCTAAAACACCAACACGCCAGGTGGGATGTGCCTGCTTGGTTAATATCGGCTTGGCTGTCATGGGTAAAAGCCTTCCAGCTAGATTTAAGACCTGCTCCACAAGATGGAGTTTAAGCCTCGTACTGTAAGCCAGAATAAAAACCCGTGTCTGGGGAGATCATAGGAGCCCATGGGGAGTCTGGGGAGATCATAGGAGCCCATGGGGAAGCCACTTCTGTGGTTTTTTTCAAGATGGGTGTAAATGTACCTGTGAAACTGCCTTCTAAAACTGCGTGTTTGCAAGTATAGGTCACCTGCTGTCAGCCTCAGCCACTGGGGTAGCTCCTGGGAACCAGCGACTGCTGCTGAAATGGTGGCCCATTTCTTAGCCACTAGGTTTTAGCTGCAGGTCTATAGTCACGTCCTCCAAGGTTCAGAGATCGCTCTGGATATTGCACAACAGTTTTCTGAACAGAGATTAGTTTCCAGAACAGAGACTAAAACATTCTAGCCTAGGGGCTAGAACGATGCTCAGTGGTTTTAGAGCGCTGGTTGCTCTTCCGGACGGACGGCCTCGGTTCAACTACCAGGATCTACGTGTGGCTCACAACCATCTGTAACTCCAGTCCCGGGGATGGGATGCGGTTCTTCTGGCCTCCAAGGGCACTGCAAAGCACATGGTGCACAGAGGCATGGGAGGAACACCATATACATTTTTAAAAAATTAACTAATTAATTAAAAAAAAATCCGGGCACTTTCCCAGCTGAGCATCTCCTAGATCCTTCACTTGCCTTCTCTGCCCTTTGGGGCTCCTTGTGCAGCTTCTAACAGCAACTTCTTTGCTGTACTGGGAGCCACTTAGTCCCAGCCTGGGAGTTCCTGCCCCATGGGGCTTCCATAAGGTCTGTCTTGTTCCTAGAGAACTGCAAAGGTTCAGATAGCTGACACACTTGGCCTTTGACACCCTCTCTTGAGACCTTGACCTACTGTTTAAGGAGCTTGTGGTCTTAGCTGCCTATAGGCCCTAAGGGCACATTCTAAAGAAATAACTGCTGGGCAGTGCTGACGCATGCCTTTAATCCCAGCACTTGGGAGGCAGAAGCAGGCAGATTTCTGAGTTCAAGGCCAGCCTGGTCTACAGAGTGAGTTCCAGGATAGCCAGGGCTACACAGAGAAACCCTGTCTTGAAAAAAACAAAAGAAGTAGCTATACTCCTTGCTGAAGAGCCTGGAATTTCTCTCCACCAGGCTAAAGAGGAAGGGATAAAAGAAGATAGCTTCCGGGGCTAGAGAGATGGCTTAGTGGTTAAGAGCACTGACTGCCAGAGGTCCTGAGTTCAATTCCCAGTAACCACATGGTGGCTCACAACCATCTGTAATGGGATCCGATGCCCTCTTCTGGTGAGTCTGAAGTCAGCTGCAGAGTACTCACATAAATAGAAGGAG
>JADRCD010210268.1:20000-36794 GCA_019843815.1 Montemys delectorum
ATCGGTGGCATCCTGGAATTAAAGGGCATCCCACCAGAAAGGACCCCTACGGCACCTAATCAGTTCCAGAAATGGGCTTTGTTCTCCCCGAAGGGAGGTAGGAGATCAAAGCCTGTCTTGCTGTTCACCCTTGAGCGTTAATTACTTGTAGGGTAACCGGACCCAGAGCAGACCCGGGCTCCCTGGCCTTGTATCCTGGTGGCATCCGTGAGCACCTTTGATCTTTCAACCCCGCAGGCATCAAATTGGAAGGGAGCTGGACAGCAAACCTGGGAACCCAGAGACCTAGTGTGGCCCAGGCAGTGGTCGCTCAGCCACCCCTTCCTTTCCTGTTAACTTTTTAACCCTACCCCGCCAGGACGCGATCAAGCATGGTGCTGCTCTCCTCCCTCCCGATTCCCTCCGCCACACTTCACAGGGCTCTCAACAGAAAGTCCTGACAGAAACAGGCTTTTAAGCTGTGTAAGCCTGAGGCACATGGTGCACCTCTCTGAGCTGATCACCTCCAAACACCCACCACTTAGCTTTTCTGGGCAGAGACACAAAAGACCAAACATGCCCAGCCAGTAGCTTCAGGTCGCTGTCTATAAGAGTTTGTAGACTGACACATAGACCATGTTCTATAATCCTACACATTCCTACCAAGTGGTGGGGGTAGGGGTGGGGAGCCAGGGATCTCGTTTTTTTGCTATCCTAGGCTTTGGGAAATTCAATAACCCCAAATAACGGATGCCCTTTCCCCCAAGCAATCACACACTTAGAAATAAGCCTTTTGGGTAAATAATCAAACAATGTGAAAAGAAACATCAGTAACAGTGCCATGCGACATAGATACAACAAATGAGCCGCAGATGGAGTTGAGTTTTTCCCTCTAGTACCAGAGACTGGACCTTGAACTCCCTATCACTAAGCCATATCTGCAGCTGTTTTTTGCTTTGTTTCTGTAAGTCGGAGTCCTATGTATCCCAGGCTAGGCCCAAACACGCAGTGTGACAGTTTGGCCTCAAATCCCTAATCCTCCTGCCTCAATCATCCAAATGCTGAGAAAATAGGTTTTAATCACCACACCTGGTTGAGACTATTGTTCTGTAGCCAATGCCCTGTAATCCTGACTAGGCAGGGAGGCTGAGGCTGGGAGATCTCTGAGTTTGAGGCCAGCAGGGATTAGTAAACTCTAGATTAGCTTGGTCAAACACACATTTAAAATTCCCCTTAATATGGCTGGGCATGGTGGTGTACACTTTTAATCCCTACAGTGCAGAGGCAGGAGGATGTCTGAGTTTGAGGCCAGCCCGCACTACAAATGGAGTTCTAGGAGAAACCCTGTCTTGCAAAACCAACATAAAAATTAAAAAAAAAAAAAAAAAAAAATCCTGGGGCTGGAGAGATGGCTCAGTGGGTAAGAGCACTGACTGCTCTTCCGAAGGTCCTGAGTTTGGATCCCAGTGACCACATGGTGGTTCACAACCACTGTAATGAGACCGGACGCCCTCTTCTGGTGTGTCTGAAGACAGCTACCGTGAATTACATTGGTGCGAATGAAGCCAACAGAGGTCCTGAGTTCAATTCCCAGCAGCTTTTTTAAAAAAAAAAATCTCCTTAATAATAGCTCAGTTAAACTGTTATCTTTAGAAAACTGTCATTTCAATTAGGTTGCCAGATTTATCAACTAAAAACACAGTGCACCTGAATTAAATTCAGATAAGCATGATGTTTTGGGCACAAGTGTATGTCATATAACACTGAGAACACACCCACATAGAGAATTTATTTGTTATTCATTTGATATTCAAGTTTCACTGGGCATTTTTTTTTACACAATCAGTCCACACTAATTAAAATAATATGGAAATGAATAAGGTAGCTGACATTTTTCTTGGGCTGTCTCTAAAACCTGCTGTATATTTTACACATACAACCAGTCATGCTTCACATGCACAATGCCACACAAACAGGCTGTCCCTGTTGACAGTGCCTATAGGTTTACAAAGTTCTTCTCAGTGACATTTATAATAGAAGAAAAAAGTCAAAAAAATTGGCAAAACACCCACCGGGGCTAATTCATAACAATATTTTCTTAGAGAAGAAAGCCAGGATTTTATGCATGCTAAGCAAGAGTTCTACCATTGAACTCTACCTTGAGCTCTAATAATTCTTTTTTTTTTTTTTTCTTTTGCTTGCATTTGTCGATCCAGCGGAGCCAAATGGCCACTGAGCTAAATCTCCAGTGTTTCATTTGTTGAGATAGGGTCAGTGTAGAGCCCTAGCTGGCCTTGAACTAGCCATGTAGCGCAGGCTTGGTTCAAACTCTACTTGCTTTTGCCTCAACCCCTCGAGTGCTTGGAGTGTGTGTGGCCAGGAGCAGCAACAACAGCTAACATTTAGAGCAATAGCCCAACGACCCCTTTCACAGAGGTTCCGAGGACCACACTATATAACAGATATTTACATTACAATTCATAACGGTAGCAAAATTACAATCATGAAGTAGCAACAAAAATAATGTTAGGGCTGGGCGTCACCATGGCATGGGGAACTGTATTCAAGGGTGGTAGCGTTAGGAAGGCGGGGAGCCACTGATTTAGAGGGTGCCGACCACAGGCACCTTGTTCTAAAGGCTTTGTGTGTAAAAAAAAAAAAAAAAAAAAAAAAATCACACTGAGCGGGGGATGGGGAGATGTCTCCATGGTTAAGAGCACTGGCTGCTCTTCCAGAGGTCCTGAGTTCAATTCCCAGCAACCACATAGTGGCTCATGACCATCTATAGGAGGATATCGTGCCCTCTCCAGGCAGGTGGCTACATGTGCAGCAGAGCACTTATACATTAAATAATAAATACAACATATATACATTTATGTGTGTGTGTGTGTGTGTGTGTGTGTACATTTACTTAAAAAAAAAAAAAACACACTGAGGCTTCAGAACCATTCCAGGTGCTGGACTAAAACAAACGAGGAAATATATATGACTTGTGTGTCTAAACACTGAAGCCAAGTGCAGGTGGATGCAAGATACGTGAAGCCAAGCAAGGTGACTAGAGATCGTCCTGCCAGTCCCGTAAGCCCTTTACCTCCTAACCGATCTCCCGAGCCCCAGTTTAGACACTGATTAGTTTTGTGAAAAGAAGTCACTCTGATAGGGAGGGAAGGGGAAAGGAGGGAGCCAAGTGAAAGACAGGAAATTTGAGACGGATCGCGCCCAGAGTTCACAGGTGGCAGCCACCAGGGGCCGCTGCTTGCAGTTTGCATAGCCCATAAACGGAGCCTCTTTAAAAAGGAAAGCATTTGCAGTGGAACATTTCCTTCATGTCAAACCATTCCCGATAAGTGGGCTGCCCTCTCCAGGAGCCAGGGTGAAACAGCGCCCATCCTCGGGGACACCCACCCTAAAGGATGGGTAGAGGCCAGCTGGGAAGTGGCATTGCACCATGAGCAAGCTGTGTCTTACCTTTGGAGTTTTCTTTGGCCAACTGACCACGGGGACCCCGGTGATGGCCAGGCTGGGGTCGTCATCTACGTGTTCCTTCAATACATTCTGTGGCCAAACAAAGGATCGATATTAACGGAGGGTGCTAAAGGAGGCCAAATTAACCCCTTGAAGAATTGCAAGCTCTCCAAAAACAACAACAACAACAACAACAACAACACCAACAACAAACCCCATCAAGTCACCTAGGATTCCTACTGACGCACAATATACAACATCCATCCCTCTTCCCAAAAATGTTTTGAGACTTGATTTCACTTGGTAGCTCAGGCTTGCCTAGAACCTACAGAGATCCAGGCACGTACCACATTGCCCTGGATTTACCAGGTACGTACCATCATGTACCACTACGGCACCTGACACCTGTCCGGAATATCACAGACTCTCACACACTTTGTATCTGTAACGTATGCTCACGTATAGGCGCCTTTCTACTGTCCTCAGAGAATTCGGAAGTCAGAGAACGGCACTGAGTAACCTCCACTATCTCTTTCTACCTCAGTCCTTTGGGATAGAATCTCTGAATGCAAAACACACAGCTTGTGGTTTTGAGGCTAGGCAAACCCAAGAGAACCACCCGTCCCCGCCCACTGGAGTGCTGGGATTACAGGCATGCGCAGAACCGCGGCCAGCTTTACGATGTGATGCTGGGATCTCATGCTTTCACAGCAAATATTTTACTTTATTATTATTTTTTGTTGTTGTTGTTGTTTTTGTTTTTCGAGACAAAGTTTCTCCATATAGCCTTGGCTGTCCTGGAACTCACTCTGTAGACCAGGCTGGCCTCGAACTCAGAAATCCACCTGCCTCTGCCTCCCAAATGCAGGGATTAAAGACATGCGCCACCACTGCCTGGCTAGTAGACTAGTCTTAAACCCACAGAGATCCACCTGCCTTTGCCCCTCAAGCTCTGGAATTAAAGGCACGTGCTACCACGCCCAGCTCCTTTTTATTTTTTAATTAAACACATTAGTTTTAAAGTTTTCCGAAGGTGCCCTTGTATCCCAGACCTCTAAACAATGCCAAGTTCCCATCTGTGTATAGCATTCAATGGCCACTAGGGGGCACAGTGGCCTTCATTTGTAAAGACGAAATTTAGGGGAGGCGTAGCTTAATGGGAGATTTTTGTCTCAGAAAAAAAATGTTTCAGAGGGAATGATGTCACAGGATTCCTTAGGCTCTGCCTGAATTTACACATTCTCTGGGACCGTTGAGCACACAAACAGGATGGAATACCCTATGTCCACAGTGCTCCTGCCCCCTAAGAACACCATGTAAGCTCATGGCTCTCTCACAAGCCCAGAGCAGGCTTCCTGCTCCCCACCAGGCTCTTGCTGCTGGAACTTGCCCCACCCATGACCTCCCAAAAGAACCTCACCTCCCCATCATTGGCCTCTATTGCTACCCATGGTGGGGTGGTTTTTTTTTTTTTTTTGGTTTGGTTTGGTTTTTTGGTTTTTTGTTTTTGTTTGCTTGTTTTTTGAGACATGGTTTTCTCTGTACAGCTCTGGCTGTCCTGGAACTCACTCTGTAGCCCAGGCTGTCCTCCAACTCAGAAATCTGTCTGCCTCCTTCTCCCAAGTGCTGGGATTAAAGGTGTGTGCCACCACTGCCGGGCCCCATAATAGTTTTGTAAATGATTTAAAAGGTAAAGCCCAGCTCAGGGTGGGGTGTTAATCACAGCAAGTCTGTCCCCTCTATGAGGTGACTACAGCACTAATAAAGCAAAGCCTGGCATTAGGATTGCAGTCCCAACCATGCGGTTCATCGAGGGGCTGTAACAAGCTACCGCTCTGGGGAACACCAGGTGACAAACTATTTGGGTCTCCGAGCCCCTCCCTCCATTCCATCTGTACCTGACAAACAAGGAAGAAACACCACCTTCATCTGTAGTAGACTGGTTACGATCCTCCCCATAAAACAGTGCTAACTGGGAAAGAGGTCTCCACCAAGTAAGGTGAATCCTAAATCCTCTGGCTGCTTGGATACCTGACACTGAGTTCTTCCCCCAGCCTCTGCTCTCCCTCATTCTACTGAGGTTACACAGGCAGGGGACACACTGGAAGCCAGCCCCCTGGCTGCTCACTTCCTGCCTTTTAGTTCCTCTGAAAGGGCTCCTTTGAAGTAGGCAAGAAGGTGATGGTTTTACCAAGTCATCAGAGCTGGAGGAGACTCTGCGACCCAGCACAAGCAACAAGCCCAAGGTCCTGGGCCCGACTCTAAGCAAAACACACACACACACACACACACACCCACACCCCCACACACACACACACACACAGAGAGAGAGAGAGAGAGACAGAGACAGAGAGAGACAGAGATGGGGGAGGAGAGACGGGTGGGGGGGGGACCAAATCCAGATTGTACACCTCTCACTGTGTTGCAAATTGCAACACCAGAAGTGAGCGGATGTAAAAGCAGGTGGGTTCCAGGGAGGAGACCCCTAAGTCCCAAACAGGAAGAAAAGGCACTGCCCATCCCCCACATCATGGGTCCTGGAACTCTCAGGAAACAAACTGTTTTCATCCCAAGGTGTCTGAAATAATAACAATATGAACTCTAGTCTATGGGACACTTCAAGGCACTCCTAGGGCTTTACACGCTTCAGCCATGACATAGATCACACCTCCTCCTATTTTTACTGTGTCCCTGAGAACATCGGCTTCATAATGGACTGTGCAGTGACTGTGACCTGACTCCACAACTGTCCTCAAAGTCAAGCAACATCTGTTCAGACAATGTACTCTTAATTTAGAACTGACATCCATTTGGGTAGTGCACTCTGAATTTAGGACTTTCTTCCCTCTCATGCTTAAGCTTGATGTCAGAATAATAGAACTGATCTCTAATCGGCTGTTGAGGAAAACAAACAAACAAACCAACCCTTGGCCGATATGTTAGTTCATGCCAATAATGGAATGGCTGAGACATCGCTGCCACAAGATTAAGACCAGATTGAGCTACATATAGCCTGGGCTGTAGAGCAAGACTGTATTCAAAAGTGAGGGAGTAGGGGGTGGAGGGTGGGAGTGGGGTGGAAGAAAGACAGAAAGGGAAGGTAGGAAAGAAGGAGGGAGCAGGGAGGGAAAGACGTAGGAAAGGAAAAAAAGGGAAAGAAAAACACTTTAAAACAAGAAAACGCTGACTATCATGTGTTTCAGCTCCATAGCTGTGTAGCCTCATAATTCCCACTAGTCCCATAATTAATCCTATTGCAGCCCCATAATCCCATGCAAATGGATAGGTGGTTTTTCTATACCAAGATAAGGTGAGAACAGCCAGAAGAGAATGGAATCAGGCCAAGGGGGCGTGGCTTAATATAGTTAATGAAGGTTGGGTTGCACCGTTGCCCAATCACGGAAGCACCTTGCAGAGAGTCATCCCGCCCACTTAGGCCAAAGCCCTTTACAGCCCTGCCACATACTGGGTTATACTCTAGTCACTTAGAACTGATGTGGGGACTGTAATCATCCTCAAATACTTACGCCCCTCTCTCCCCTCCACCCAAGAGCCACAGCTCTCTCCAAGTGCTACCTGGAAGCAGAGATGTTTCTAGGAGAGACGCCTTGCTAGGCAATCCCTTCTTACAGTGAACTGCTTCATCCCATGATTGTGGCTAATCAGTATGTCCCCCAAATTCATGTGTAGTGAGAGCCCCAGAATGTGACTTGGGGCAGTTTCTATGCATTTAATCAGGTTGACCTGAATCTCTGCTGGATTCACCTGGGCCTGAATACAATGGCTGGTGTCACTCATGACAATATGAGTGGGTGGGGCTTGGGAAGGGAGAGAGACAGAGAGAGAGAGAGAGAGAGAGAGACAGAGAGACAGAGAGACAGAGAGACAGAGGGAAAGAGAGAGAGAATATGAGGACCATTATGATCTACCTTAACCATGACTTTAGGTGGTAGGGATATAATAAGAAGCCAAGCGGCGAGATGGCTCAGCGGGTAAGAGCACTGACTGCTCTTCTGAAGGTCCTGAGTTCAAATCCCAGCAACCACATGGTGGCTCACAACCATCTGTAATGAGATCTGATGCCCTCTTCTGGTGTGTCTGAAGTCAGCTACAATGTACTTATGTATAATAATAAAAAATAAATCTTAAAAAAAAAAAAAAACAAGCCAAGCAATACCAAGGACACTCACTTCCTAGAGCCTTAGGTGTCGAATGGCTCTGTAAATTTCTTGTTTTCAGACTCGCAGTCTCCAGTCCCAGAAAACACCTGAACCCACACTGCTCTGTCATCAGACCTAGGAAACTAATGAAGATGGTAACTATTCCCTAAAGAACAGGGGAGAGCTGGGGAGAGAGGAGCAGGGTAAGATCCTGGGAACAGAGAGGCGGACCCAAACCAATCTCACTGTTACACAAAAATGAGTCCATGACACAGCTGCCTGCCATTGTGCTGTTTAGCTTTTTCTTTTTAAAGAGTTCAGTTGTTATTACATCTATTTATTCTGCTTCTACTATGTGAGTTCCAGGGACTGAATTCAGGTTGTCAGGCTTGGTAGCAGGTGCCTTTACCCGCTGAGCCATCTTGCCAGACCCCATTTCAGTTTTCTGTCTCTCTTTTTTTTTAAGACTTGCTTACTTATTAATGTTCCGATTTTATGTATGTGTCGTTGTGAGTTTATATGTGCCAAGCTATGCATGAACCTGAGAGAGAGAGAAGCGTTAGTTTCAGGAACTGAAACTAACAGAAGGTTGCTACTTTGTAGTGGATCACGGATACCATGTAGTTTTCTACGAGAGCAAAACTGGGTCTTCAGTATTTTTTAAAAAAAATACATTTTGTTGAAAAACTATGTGTATTCGTTTGGGGGCATCCTAGGTTACACCCATAAAGGTCAGAGGATAGGTCAATCATTCAGGTCAATTCTCGTCCTCTACCATGTGTGTTCGGGGATTGGGTTCAGGTCATCAGACTTCACAGCAAGTGCCTCTATTTGCTGAGCTATTTAGCTCGCCAAGGTTTTGTTTTGTTTTGTTTTTTTTCTTGAGACAGTCTCTCTGTGTCTTCCTTGCTGCCCTAGAACTCACTCTTTAAACCAGGCTGGTCTCAAATTTAGATATTCCACCTGCTTCTGCCTCCTGAGTGCCAGGATTAAAGGCATGTGCCACTACCATCCGACCAAAATTTTATTTTTAATTGAATGTACATTTGTGTCTGCATATGGTTACAGCATATAAATTAAGGAGCCCTAAGGGGCCAGAAGAGGGCACTGGTTCCCCTGGAGCTGCATTTACAGGTGGTTGTGAGTCTCCTAAAGTTGGTGGCCAGAACTCAACTGTGGTCCTTTATAAAAAGCTTGAAGAGCTTTTAACCTGAGTCATCTCCAGCCCCGCCCAGATCACTTCTTAAGGAAGTACCTAAATATTTCAGAGTGACCAAGAAACCTCAGAATCTGGTCCCTAGAAGGATGAAGCCCACCATGTCCAACATCTTTGGTTTTGTTTTCGACTTTTTGAGATAGCACCTCACTATGCAGCCTTGGATGTCCTCGATCTCCTACAGATATAGCTACCTCTGCCTCCCCAGTGTTGGGAAATTTCATTTCATTTGCAAAACTTCATTTTACAAACCACCAGAAAATAATAAGCAGAATGACCCGCTCAGTGACACGTGGCAAGTAGTTGAGAACATAAGTCAAACCTAAACTCAAAGATCTTGATTTCCTGGTCCTGCTATCAAAATAAGTGTATTTCAGGAGGGGCGAGCCCCAGCAGCTAGCAGCATCCCTTCACAACACACAGAGAGCCCTGGGTTCAATTACACAGCACTATATGAACTGAACACACGTGGCATGCGCCTGCATTTCCATACTCAGGAGATAGAAGCAGGAGGACTGAGTTTCGAGGTCATTCTGGCCTACATAACCACTCTGAGGCTATCCTAGCCCAGGATAGATGAGGGTATGTCTCAAAAATAAAAGTAAAACAAGAGAAACCTCTGAAGACAGCCAGTACTCGCTTTCTGAGGCTCTCCACAGACTCTGACCTCTTTTTCACCAACTAAGTGAATATAAGTTGTCATTTAGCTAGGATCAAAATAAAAACCTCAGCCAGGTAGCCAGAGCAGTACTGGTCTCAGGCTATGGTATGAGCCTCCCCATGGTGGTACAGGATTCTGCTCTCTACCTATGCCTGTGATTCAACAGGGTTTCTCACCAGCAGACGAATCCAGCCTCAGAGGGCAATAGAGAGATACTAGAAGAGGGAAGGAGTCCATTCTTCTACCTAGAAAGAAAGCTGGCCAGGAGCCAGGGGCACTCCCTGGAAACACATACCACACAGATGCTCTTAAAGTAAAGAACATTTCCCATGTTTAACCTAGAGGCGGGGGCAGGAGCAGGTGGATGTCTGAGTTCCAGGAAACTCAGAACTTTGGTTTTTTTGTTGTTGTTGTTTTGGTTTGGTTTTTTGGTTTTTTGGTTTTTCGAGACAGGGTTTCTCTGTGTAGCCCTGGCTGTCCTGGAACTCACTCTGTAGACCAGGCTAGCCTCTAACTCAGAAATCTGCCTGCCTCTGCCTCCCAAGTGCTGGGATTAAAGACATGCGTCACCACTGCCCGACAGAACTTTGGAAATTTTGTTCCAAAACAAACATTTTAAAATGAATTGATTAAAAATTTCACTTTCCAGGCTCTCACAAGTTTAAAAAAAAAAAAAAAAGGAGCCACAAGACAGAATCCTCAGGTTTCTGCTAGGTTATCAAACTACAAAAGTACCCAGTAGAAATGGGTCGTGGGGAAGGTGGAGGAGGACCTGCCCAGTATGTGTGACACCCTACCCTCTATCTGGTCTCACACACAACAAAATCAAATTAGTAAGTCAGGTGCTCCTGGACTAGTGGTTTTTGCCCAATGGTTCCGTCTACTGGTGGACACTGTTAGGCCATCAGGTCTGAGCCCCAATATTTCACATACTCCAACCCTCACCACCCCACAACCCCAAACCTCGCCCCTAACTCCCTGAGACCCTGCATATTGTCACCAACACAATGATGCCTAGATAAACTACCAATTCCCAAGGAAGAAACTTGAGTTCCATTTTCTAAAGACCAGGAGACAGCAAGTTGTACTGCCCTAATCAGACCCTGGAGCAGCAAACAGAGAAGTTCCATGACCTCATACATAAGACTTAGCAATGGGATGTGATGCACACTCTTCTGGTGTGTCTGAAGAAAGCTACAGTGTATTCATATAAATAAAAATAAATAAATAGTAAAAACACCACCACCAACAAAAAGATTTAGCTATGCTAAAAAGCAGCAGTTCTGCCCAGTGGGATGCCAAGCAGGCACTGCAGCATCCCTCCTGGATCTGAATCCCAGCTCTACCAGACCCTCAGGGCCTGATTCCTACACAGAGAATGCAGATACAGTTGAGATCATGGTGCCCACTCAACCTAAGGTTGCTGCACGGTGCCATAGTCGACCACTGACTATAGGTTTTGTTACCTGGAAGTGTCACTCTTGCCCTAGAAAAATCAAACCAGAATGGGATCCTCCTCACTAAGAGATAGAAGTCTGTCTGCCAAACCCAACAGAACATTGTTACAACACACATTAAACCTTCTGGGGATGTAGGGGAGCCTTGAGATTCCAAAAGGATCATCAAGCCTCCTCCTAGCTGCTGAGTTGTCCCTCCCAGATTCCACAGTCCAGATAGGCTTTCCTGAGCAGCACCTGGCCAGAGCAGCGCCTGGCCCAGCCCCAGAGTATCTACCCCTAAGCCCGACCCAGCCATGGCCCCTGCCCACCTTTACACCTTCCAGGAGGGCCTGGGGGTCCTCGATTCCCTCAGGGACACACTTCTTATTCTCCGGAAGAGACTCTAGCTTTTCAACCAGGGCTTTCAAGCCCTTCAGTTCAAATTCGGTAAGGTGAGTCCACTTGGTAGAAACCTCCGTGGCCGGGGAGCCCGTGGGTGTCTTGGGGTAGTCTACGGGCATCGATGTGGATTTGATACTTTCCTCTGATTCATTGGACAAAGTCCTCTTGAGGAATCGCAAGGCAGGGGCTTTAGGCTTCTTCCCTGTACCGTCTTGGTCTTCTGACTGGGTGCTGGTGGGTGAGGTGGGGCCCTCAGTGGGTGGCTTGGGTGTTTTATCTGCACCATCCCCTTCCTCCTCCTTGTCTTCCTCCTCCTGGGGCTGTGGCTCACAGGACTCCTCCTCCATCTCCAGCCAGGAATCGGATGAAAAGCCGTCTACACTGGTTTTTCTTGGGGCATCTGTGGGGATGAGCGTTAAGATATAATTATGATCACTTAACCAACGCAGGAAGCTCTGTAGATTCTACTTGCTTTTATGCAAAGAGCAAGGATCTGGTCCTGGCCTCCTGGCCTGTAGAAGGGCAATAGCCAGCCATACACAGGTTCAAATCCCAGCTCTGCTTTTCCCAGTTCAGTACGCCCACACAGGTTGCTTTACCATGCAATATGCCTGGCATTTTATCATATGTATACAAATCAGTCAGTCAAGGGCAGGGGTAAACAGATGGCTCTGCGGTTAAGTACAATCATTGCTCTTGCAGACCTAGGTTTGGTTCCCAGCACCCATGTAGCAGCCCACGCCATCTGTAACTCCAGCTCCACAGGATCTGATGCTCTCTTTTGGCCTTCACGGTGGTGTCTACATATACACTCAGTTACATACACATAAATAAATGTTTTTAAAAAATCAGTCAAGGGCTGACAAGATGGTTTAGTGGGTAAAGGCACTTACTGCCAACAACCTGAGGTCAGTCCCTGGCATCTATATAGGAGGAGAAGATCAGACTCCTGAAAGCCACCTTCTGGCCAACAAGACCGTTGCCAAAACAAAAGCAAAGATGAAAAGTTAAGGGATACATTTCTTTTGAAAATAATGTTATAAGATGATGGTTATACACACCTAGGAATAGACTAAAAAGCACAGAAGTATCTCCCTAGTACACACAAAGCCCTGGGTTCAATTCCCAGTGCAACATCAACCAACAGGATACCTGAAACTTCTGTGCTGGCAACATGCAGGCAGGAGGATGAAGGCTTTGATGCTAATCTGGCTACACAGAGAGTTCTAGGCCAGCTGTACCTCAAAACACCAAAGACTCCAGGCCAATAAGATGTGTATGTGTGATTGCCTAGCCAAAACCCTCAAACCCCAAAATGAAACCAAAGACAAGACCAAGGGGAAGAAGAGGAAAGACTTACTAGGAGCAGGGAGAGATATAAAAACTAAGAGGCCACAGAAGAAATTGCACACACTGTGAACACGTGATAGACACATCTCGTGTTTGTATCTTGTGCTAGTACCATATGACATCGGTCAATGTTCCCCCAGACTACTAGCTGCCCCACACTTGAAGGAAGAATTCCTTGTTCTTACAAACTGATCAGGGACCCCTGTCAAGCCAGATGCAACTTCGTAGTAGGCATCTATGAATCAAGGGATAGGTTGATATTGTTGTCCCTCTAAGTACTGAAAGCAGGGCAGAGCACTGAAGTTGACAGCCTATGCCCTTCCCCTGACTCTACACCCACCTTCTCCCTCAAGTCCGTGTTGCCAGCCCCACCCACCTCTCTTTTCTGGGTAAAGTTGTCCTGGACTGTGGCCTATGTGTCCTTGCTCCTATGGGGACAAAAACCCTAAAAGCAGGCGGCAACCATAGAGGAATGAGAAGAACCTAGATTCTTTGTCCTGTCAAATGGTCCTGTTTCAGCAAGTACTCTGGTGACAGGCTTCTCCATGCACAGTCGAGAGAGCGGGGTGACAACCATGTTTCTTTTGAGGGTCACAAGCTCCTTTTCTCAGCTTCTGAGTTCTAGGCTGGAGGCTCACAAGCGGGGCTATTTCCTGAGAGGCCTAATGTCCAGGATTCTGGCTCTAAAGAATCCCAGGAGACCCAGGACTATCCGCAGGCTCCATGACACAAAGAACGCCTGCACTGGCCAGGCAGCTGGCTCCAAGCGACATGCAGGCTACTCACCAATAAGCAGTAA
This sequence comes from Montemys delectorum, assembly GCA_019843815.1. Taxonomy (NCBI): domain Eukaryota; kingdom Metazoa; phylum Chordata; class Mammalia; order Rodentia; family Muridae; genus Montemys; species Montemys delectorum. The sequence continues at coordinate 33,472 of JADRCD010210268.1, forward strand.
TTCTCTCTGGTATTCCTGAGTGAGGTAGGAGCGCTGGGTCACACAGTACACATATCTCTCCAAGACATACCAGCACATCTCATAGTAGAAGGGGTAACGGAACTTGGGCTGAACCTGAAAGCAGAGAGCAAGCCGACAAGAGGTCAGTTTCCAGGAAAGGGGGGGGGGGGGGGGACAACATGGCGGGTGGTTTAGGTTCCTTCGAGAAGAGCTCATTGTCTTAGCAGGGGCACAAATGGCAAAAGGGGAAAATGGGAGGTGTCACTGGCGGGGAGGCAAGAGAGAGGCCTAGGAGGGGAAGCGCCAGCAGCATGCATGGATGAGGCGGAGCACGCCCTGTGGTAGGCATCACAGTTTTGGACCTGAGCTACCCACCCTGGAGGGTGAACAGGGCCCACCATTGCAGAAAAAGAGTTCTCCCCTGACCTGCAGCCAGGTGGATGGCTGCAAACGGGAGCCCTGGCTGATCCCAGCACCACAGACATGGGCTCCTCGATTTAGAATATTCTTGCATGGGCTCTGCTGTCTCTCCCACCCCTTCGGAAAAGACAAGTCCACTCCCAATCTTTATCCTTCGGGCAGACAAGCTTATTGTACATCCTCCTGAATCTTGGGAGGAAGGCCAGGAGGGGAGGACCACTGTGAATGGTAGTGCAGTCTCTCCTTCCTTCCAAGGGCAGGGCCTCCAGAGTGTTCACAGCATCTGTACCCATATCCACCTACAATACCTGCTACTACAGGCTCCAAGGGACACAATTCCCCAGTGTGACCAACATCTTGTCACGGGGGGGGGGGGGCAGTGTTGAGGGGATACTTCGCAGAATAACAATGGAGGGCCCTCTTGGCTGTTTCTTACAAGTGAAGAGGCAATGAATATATGAACTGTAAAATGTGAGGACATCAAGGGAATTCTGATGGGTGGCAGTGCAGGCTCTGCACAGGGACTGGCAATGAAAGAAAGAAAAGGGCTGGAGAGACGGCTCAGCGGTCAAGAGCACTGACTGCTCTTTCAGAGGTCCTGAGTTCAATTCCCAGCAACCACATAGTGGCTCACAACCATCTGTCATGGAGATCTAATGGCCCTCTTCTGGTGTGTCTGAAGACAGCAATAGTATACTCACAAACATGAAATAAATAAATCTTTGAAAGAAAGAAAGAAAGAAAGAAAGAAAGAAAGAAAGAAAGAAAGAAAGACAAGAGGAATATCCCATAGATGGCATCAGCATGGAGGAAACTTCTGGAAGGTACACCCTCAAAGGGCATGGAAGCAGTGAGGCCTAGTAAGGTGAGCTCATGGCCTACTGTGGGGTGCTGTTCTCTTCCAAGCACTGCCCAGTGGGTCTTGCACATCCCCAAGCGGCTCCCCAGAGATCCCTTTTTTTCCAAGAAGCTATCTGTGAAGGTCAGGGTGCTCCCTCCTGACCTTTCTCACCCTTCAGCAAGCATCCCCTAGCCCCAGGTGTCCCTTCTATGCTGACAGCATTACATTCCCCTGGCACCTTTTCAACAATATCAAATATGAGCCGACCCAATCCCTCCGTGACCTTAAAAGCGGTTTCCCTGTATTCTCTAAGTACCTGGCTGGAAAAGACCTTCCCAACTCTGTTTTCCGGTCCTCAGGTACCTCAGCTAACCTCTTGGCTCTCGACCCCTTTCCCGCCATGCTCCACATCTTCCTCCTACGGACTGTGATTCCCCTGCCATGTTGCACGGGGTGTTTAGGAATGAGATCATGGTCGCCACATGCTTTTCAGCTCCTTGGGAAGATGCACAGAGGAGGGAGCATACTCTAGCGTTTTCCTTGGCTCCAGCTACTTTCTAAGAAGCCCAGTTTCTTGGTTACTGATCAGCACCCCCTGGGTTTACACGGGAGAGGGGCTCTTGAGTTTGAGGTAGACCTTGACTTCCTAGGATGAAAGGTTTGAGGGGAGGGGCTCAGGCCCATCCCTACTCTGGAGACTGGGTCAGAGGATTTTGAAACAAATTGCCAATCCCTAAAAATTGCAAGAGAAGGAAAACAGAGCCCTGAGTTCACAACTCCCAATGAAGATGTGATGGATCAAACACTTTCAACTCTTCACTTATCAAAAACTTTGAGGCTGTCCACGTCACTGTGCTGTTGATGGGCACTGTGACACCAGAGAATCCATCCCTCAAGTTTAGGGAGGAAAGTAGAGGAAGGGGCTGTATTTCAGTAGAGGAAGGCAAATCTCCCCTCTTTGTTGCTGAACCCAAGGGAAACTAATTAGGTGAAAACAAATAGAAATGAAAGAATTCAACTTGGTTTAGTTTTTTGGGATTTTTTTTTTTTTTTTGTGGGGGGGAAGGGGTATTTCCTTTTTTTTTTCCAAGAGAGGACTGCAGGAAAAAACTTTGCAAAAAATAAACTTACAAACAGGTTGTCGCCTTCTACCCCTTCGCCTTCAAAAGGTTTCAGCCACACGCCTGGGAACATTAAACATATGATTGCTCAATATTATTTGGTGACAAACTTGGAGCCTCACCAAATTGAGTTGGTGGTTTTTGTTTTTGTTTTTGTTTTTTTCTAAGACAGGGTTTGTCTGTGTAGCCCTGGCTGTCCTGGAACTCATTCTGTAAACCAGGCTGGCCTCAAACTCAGAAATCTGCCTGCCTCTGCCTCCCAAGTGCTGGGATTAAAGGCGTGGGCTACCACTGCCTAGCTCCAAATTGAGTTTTTAAACCAACCTCTGTCCAAAACAAAGGGCAAGGTAGTCATAGTACCCAGCCTAGAGGACAATTCATCAACAGTGGATCTCAGAGGTCCAACCGGAGTTCCAAAGGCCCATTTAAGTGGCACCTGCCTGGCCTAAGCTGCTCCTCAGAGGCCTGAATCACCCAAGAGTTAAGCAAGTCTCAGGAGGAGAGCTGAGGAGATAGACCCCTGTGCTCCCAGAATGCCCAGGTCTTAAGAAATTAAAACGCAAGGGTGAGCAGAGGTATCTTAAACTTTGTTTTTCTCCTGGAAAAAAAAAAAAAAAAATCAATGGGAAAAATAAGATTCAATGGCAGGAGGGAGGGGAGAGGAAAGGTAAAGAATTTGTGGTTTCCAAACAGAGTCACTGGCTGCAAAGGGAGGGGACTTGAGGGGTAGCTGGCATTACCTTTTCTGGGAAAGCTGATTTCACTAGAGCCATTAAAGGAAAGAAAAGATAAACATAAGACAGACAGCGGTTTGATGAGCGATCATCTGGACCTTTCCTCCTATCCTTGCAGCTCACTAGAGCTAAAAGTATGTCACCGTTGTGGTGGCGGCAGTCATGGCAAGCCGTCCATTCTGGTCTCACTCCTCCCTTACTCAGAGC
>JADRCD010210270.1:0-16841 GCA_019843815.1 Montemys delectorum
TTCCATTTTTAGATTCTGGATGGTTTTGCTCATTTCCTTCACCTGTTTGAATGTGTTTTCCTGTAGTTCTTTAAGAGATTTTTGTGTTTCCCCTTTAAGAGCTTCTAGCTCTTTACCTGTGTTCTCCTGTATTTCTTTGAGGGTGCTATTTATGACTTTCTTAAGGTCCTGTATCATCATCATGATAAGTGATTTTATATCTGAATTTTGTGTTTCTGGTGTGAAGGTGTGTCCAGGACTTGCTGTGGTGGGAGAACTGAGTTCTGATGATGCCAAGTAACCTTGGTTTGTGTTGTTTATTTTCTTAAGCTTGCCCCCCGCCATCTAGTTATCTCTAGTGCTACATGCCCTTCCTAATTCTGACTGGAGTCAGTCTTTCCTGTGATCCTGGTTATATCAGAACTCCTCAGAGTCAGGCAGTCTCTGTGACCCTGTGATTTTGGGATCCTGTGACCTTGGGCTTGTTAGAACACCTAGGAGTGCAGCAGCTTCCTCTCAGTGTTGTGGGACTGGCTGTAGAGCTTGTGCCCAAGGTCCACTCAGAACACCAGCCCAGAGAGACCAGAAGGAACCCTGGGACACTCTGCTGTTAGAGTTCCTATGTGCCTGGTCCTGCAGGTCCCAGTTATTCCCCAGTACTGTTTATTTCATATTATTACACTATACTATGGTTTCCAGAACAGCTTATATATTTCAAAAGTATTTATATACCCAAGGGAGACATAGACAATTAACTTGGGATATGGATTGTAGAAAAGAGAACAACAAAGAGTGAGACCGAATGCTTTGATTGACATTTGTAGCTCTTGTATCAAGTTTGAAGAAGAGGACTTTATAAGTTACTCTTTCTCTGAGATGAATGTTTTTCCAAATTATCACAGCCAATGAACCAGATTCTTACCTGCACCTAATATCTGTGCCACCCTCCAAGCAGAACCCTTGTTCATTGAAACAGTTGGTGAATGACTTTATGGATAGACTATCTTAATACCTACACAATTTCTTAAATGAATGTAACCTGTTCTCTGTGGCCTGAGAATAAAGTCACTTACTCAAGTCAAATAGTTTTGACCGTAGCAGGAAGTCTGTATCCAAAAATCGTGCCTACAATTCATTCCTTGGTGCAGCAGATCTGTCAACTCTCAGCTTAGCTACGATGGAGGTAAAATCCTTCAGTGATATGAGGGTCATTGAAGTACAGCCTTATTACAATGAAATCCAATGTCTAAAAATTGTTCTTATTTTGGGCTTGTGCCACAGAAAAAGCCAAGATTTTAAACTCCACTAAATACAAAACAAACAAACAAAAAGACTTTATATATTTATGTTCATTTAAGAAAATACTAGAGATGTATTATTTTGAAATATACAGTTAATATGTTTGGACTTATTTGAAATTTATAGTGAGAAAAGCGTATGTATTTGCAGTATTGCGGTAGGCAAGCATCTACATAACACTGTTAAATTGATTGTTTTATATCAAACAACTTTATAATACTCATTTTTATTGTTATAATATTTTATAAATTTTAAGGAATATGACAAAAAAGATATTGTAGGTATTGAAGAGGAGGTATCTAGGAGGAGTTGGGGTACAAAAGGGAAACAAGAATGTGATTTAATTCTATTTACTTAAAATATGTTTTTAAATGTTAACAAATTGAGACAAATTGAAATCATGCAACTTTTTTCATCATAATGCAATAAAAGTTTAAAAAAAAAGAGCAAAGAATGAGTGTCATTCACCTTTATTCAAAGAACTTTGCATGAAGCCTGGAATAATTACAACCATATTTAAATAGTAATTCTCTGAATTTATCTTGCTATGATTTACTTCTATGACTATGACTACGTCAGGCAAATTAGGTTATGTATATTTGATTTTTGATTGTTTCAATCATTTAGAAGATGGTAATATCAAACAGTAAAGGTTTGAGATTGATGTTCTCACAATAGAACACATACAACAGACCTAAATAATTCATTCTTCCTAAAACTTATTAGCGGTCATTATAAATTTTTCTGGAAATTCTTGAGAAGAAAAATCTTCCCTTGTATATACTTGTTTCTCCAGTTGATAGTACCTGGGGAACTGTGTACTAAATAAGAGGCTTATGAGGGATCTGGTGACTAAATAAATGAATGAAAGTAAGAACTAATTTTTATGTGAGAGCTAACAATAAATACTTGTAAACTTGGAGCTGGATCTACAAATGAAAAAGACAACATTTATATACCTAAAGAGACTTAAGCCAAGAGGAATGCCTAGAGATGCTGATAGCTAATATAGTGGAATAAAGGTTGATACAGGGGGAAGAACTGAGACTTCAGTGTGAATCTAGAAGGAATTTATTTAAGATTCCATGTGAGCACTTTGGTATTTGGATAGCAGAGCGCCTTTTCTTGGCTGGTTTTTTTTTTTTTTTTCTTATTTTACTGTTGCTGCTATAGTAGATTGGCATTTTGAATAGTTTAGAAAATGTTAAAAGACAGAAAAAATATAAACCACAATCTCATTATACACTGGCAACTTATTATTATTCTAACATATTGCTTCTTAGACATTCTCTTTGACGTTTTTCTTCATAATTGAGATTGTATTGTGCCTAAAAAGTTATATTATTCTCATTTTGCAGTTTTCTGTGATCTTAAAATATTATAACCATGATAAAAAAAAAAACTTTCTCATAGTCTACAGTATGTATATACTGTAAGACATTCCCTAAGTATCTTTCTATTAGACATGGGAATTCATCACTTTTAAATATTATTAATAATTTTATGTTTAAGACTGCCTTGATTCATTGAAAAAAACATTTGCAAAAGGCAGAGGTGTTTTCTTTTTTTTTTTTTTCAGAGACATCTATGGTCATGTATTTTGTGGTCTATATGCAAAAGCCACAAAATAAAAAAAAATCCAAGAGTCCACCAGCCAATAAATGAGTAAAGAAACATGGCACATCTCCTAGCAGAATACCGCTCAGCCACAACAGTGAGAGCCTGTCATTTGTGAGGCTATGGACAGAGCTAGAGGACATCATGTAAGGCAAAATGACTAGGCACAGGAAGTCAAGGATGTTGAGGTCTCCCTCATATGTGGCACACAGAAGCAGTCAGAAGGAAAGAGTAGAATGGTTATTTCAGAGGCTGGGGAAGGGGTTAGGGGAGAAGGAATTATGGGAAGTGGTTGACCAAGAAACTCTAAGTTCTAGTTAGATAACAGGTGTTGATTATGTCTGCTATTGAACAATAGGGCAAATATAGAGGTTGATGATTAATACACTATACATGAAATAAAGTAGAAGATTTTTGAACATTTTGCTATAAAGAAGTATTTACAAAGACAGACATATATATCCTTAAACATTATATAATGCATACATATGCTAAAACATCATGTGGTATCTTACAAATAAATAAATTTTTACTTTTTATGTATTAGTTTAATTTCTTCAATTTCTAAAAAGAATCTTATCTTTTTAAAAGCTTTTTAAAAATCTATTTTATGTTAATGAGTGTTAGGCCTGCTCATATGTTTGTGAGGGTGCTCACAGACACCAAAAGGCAGCATAGATACCCCAGGATTGGCGCTGTAAATGCTTGTGAGGCACCATGTGGTTGTGGGGACTGAGTCTGGATCCTCTGTGATATAATAACTCTTCTTAATCCCCTAGCCAGCTCCCATCACCTAATCTCTTCATCCTAAAATCAATTGCTCTGTACAGTATTAAATAATGAGAGAAGTGACATCATGTTCATACCATCGACTATCGTGAAGATTAGGGCATGGAACCCTGAGCGGCCATGTTTAAAATTCCACCTGCTCCAATAGATTATATCTCCAAATAAGGTTGTCATTCTTTTTCTTAAATACTTCCCTTGTGAAATATTTAAAAAATATTTACAAAAGTATTTATCCAATAGCTAACCAAGCAGTTAATGTTATCCAGACCAGGCTTATTTGTATGAACATATATTGGATGGGTGCTGCAATCAGTTTCCACTTCCATGCAGGTGTCTACTGATATACAGTATACTGATATACATAATGTCCTGGCACAGGGTTGTCAGAGACTCCTTAACAGCTCTCAATGTTTCTTAATCTGTGGAATTTGACCCCCTTGGAGTTGTATACCAGATATTCTGAATATCAGATATTTACATTGTGATTCATAAAAGTAGCAAAATTACAGTAGAATGGAGTCATTATGTGGTTAGGGGTCACCACAACCTGAGAAAGTGTATTAAAGGGTTATAGCATCGGGAAGAGAGACACTGCTCTGGCCGGAAGAGAAATACAACTAAACAGTTATGTTAAATTCATACCACACCACTGTCTCTAACAATTGGGTTACTGGCCCTAAACAGCCTTGACATGGTGGCTGCTAGGTAGCATTGGCGGTAATAGGATAAAATTATTCAATGGCGTCAGAGAAGTAAATTGGGAATACTTTTAACAAACACCATTGTTCATGCAATTTGATTGTCTGAAAAAGCGTCTCAGGAAACAAGCACCAAGGCAAGGTAGCTGCTTTCATCCAGAGAATGAAATGGAGAGAAGATAAATCTCTGGCAAATGTGCAAGATAGAGGCAGATGTTTAATGCACATCTATTTCTTGAACATGAGGTGTACTTTTTTCAAAATGTCATTAAAAGTCTTTGTGAAAATATGAAAACACAATAAGGAATATCTAAATGTATCAGAAATCATATAATGACAATGTTAAATATATGAGACAGAAGATGGAAGGATGGAACAGTTGGCTTTGTTGAGGCGACCAGAGGTGTAGATGACATGAGAGTTCAGGTCTTCTTGTCTGTGGATCTTGGATGTCTCTCTCAGTTTTTAGTGTTGTGAGGCAGCTGCTTCCATCTTCATTCCAAAGCAAAATGACGTAGCATCCAGAGGGCCCCTTGACTTAAAGCCTGCAGCAAGTGTTTTCGGGTTAGATCAAGGTCACCATGGGTAACAGGAGAGCCTTGCCTATGATCTCACCTTGGGAGTACCAAGGAGCTTAGCCAGCAATTTGTTTTTCCAAGTTTCAGAGGAGTGGGCTGAAGAAAGATTCCTATGGACCTGGAATTTCACAAAGACTGGAAAGAATGTGTTTGGCAAGAGCATTTCTGGCCTGAGCCAGTGATTTTTAGGGAGAAGGAGGGAAATCCCAGATAAAACTGTAAATGCAGATGACATGAAGAAAGAAGCAACACAGGGGAAGGTGCCATGGGGACTCATTGGTGACAGTACACCTGCTCGCACCGCACTGTCCCCTTGCTGTGTGTGTAAGTCAGTGGGTTCAGGACAGGCTCAGGAAGAAAAAAAGAAAGCACAAAATTGTCAAGTGAGGTGTTTTTAGTATCAGAGTGACTTGGTGGGATGGAGCTCAGGCTGAAAAATGGTAATTACTAGTCAACTACATTTATTTAAAAGACCTTCAAAAAATTAGATAGTGGTGTACATCTAAATGGAGTTAGGTTAAAACATAATTTTAAGTGAAACATGATACAGTGAAACACAAATCAGTGAGATTAAGGGGATATTGTCATCGAATCTGAGAAGCAACCACCTGGCCAAAGGGAGGAAGGTGGGGGGGTTCCTCACAAAAAAGTACAAGCTGGCCAAGCCTTACAAGTGTCAGAACATTCCTTGTGTCTTTTCAGAAATCTCCAGCATAAAGCATCCAGTGTGTTGCAGTTATGTGTACGTTTCTTTGGAAACATCATCTCAAAAGTGACGGGAATCAACAGGCTCGCCTCAGCCTTAACTAGGAGCAAGAAGTCCAATAGCACAAAAGTGGATTTAAGAAAGAGTAGCGTAGGGACACTGGGGTAGCTGAGGCTTTGGTGGAAAGCTTTAAAAGGACAACTTGTCATCTAAAATCCTGGAGGGTCAAAAAAAAATTAAGTTGAGGTCTCTGGGAAAAAAAATGAAAAGCAGCTACCAGTCCCATCCCAGTCAGTCCCAAATTTCAACTAAAACCACTCAAATATAGAATCTCTAAAAGCTGGCTTGCATATCACAACAAAATTAATTAATTTACTATGATGGAAATTAAATTGACAAAATTTATTTCTAGAATCTGATAGAGCTTTTAAGGAAAGGAATTGACTAGGGGTGACCTAGGAGAAGGTAGGCAGACACATTGTATCCATTGCAGACACTGCTTCTTGTCTCGGGGATATAAAGGTGAGGTCATGTCATGATTAACTTCTTGTGCCCAGCAAAGGGAACTTCATGTTAGCATCCTGCTATATGATCAAGACTGATGTTTCTAAGCTGTGTTTGCACTATTGGCAAAATGAGATATTTCTGGTATCTTCTTCAGAGAGTAGCCAAGAGGATGAAATTAGAAGGGATAATTAATACGCAGCACTACGCTTGGTGTGTGAAACACAGCAAACAAGACACATGTTTATTATTTTGTATTCTAAAGTTTTGGAAGTTTGATTTCTTAGGGAACAGGAAAGTGTCCCATGTGGTGGAGAGGAATTGGGAAGAGGCAAGGCAATGGTGCTTACTGCCCTGGACTGAGAAAGAGGAAGAGCAGGGTGTCCTGAGCATGCTCTCAGTGGACAACCAGTTGTCAGAAGAAAGAAAGGTTCCCCCACTCAATAGATTCAAGCCAGAAGAAAGCCTGCTTGAGCAGAGGAGTTGGCTGGCTTGATGCTCGAGACACAAAAAAGAGTAGGTAGGTATGTAAAAGACAGTCCAGGTCAATTTTAACACTGGTGACTTTTAAGTTATTTTAGCATAAATGCTTTTTATAAGTTATTTGGAATATACTTGTACTAAAAAAAAAAAACAAAAAAAAAAACAAAACAATAAACAAAACCTCTACTGTTTATATGAAATTCAACCTGAACTGGGCATCCTGCATTCCTACTTACTAAGGCCGGTAGCCTTAATTTAACCTCTGGCTGCAACTGTTCTGACGAAGTGTGGTTTGTAAGGAGACGGGGAATGAAGAAAGCTTTGGGAAATGTACATACTCTGACTCTGGGTCACCACCAATTGGGTCTGGATCTCTCTGTCTCTTGAAAACAATAAACAGAGGCCCCAACAGCAGCAACAGAGACCTATAGGATCTCTAACAGGAAGAGGGACAAAAGGCATTCTGGGAAATGCTCACAACAGAACCTAGAAAATAAGAACTACAGAAACTTGCAGAAAGGAAGGCCTGGGCCCTGAGAGAAGGATGGAGCAGAAGGCCAGAGACTGGAGGCTCAGTGGGTCCCCTCAGAAGCATGTCTAGCTTGAAGCAGTGTCCAGGCATTGACATTGTGACAAAGACTTCAGCAGTCAGTTCCGAAGATGGAGAGGATAGGTGCTGCAGTGAAGGAAGTAAGGGTCAGGGTGAGGCTAGGGAAGAGATTCTGTCCTCTCAGGAAAGGGAACGAGGTGAGGTCAGAAAGAGAAACACACAAATAGGAGATGTGAAGAACAGAAGTTGAATCTCAGTCCAGTCAGAAAAATGACCACATATGCAAAAACATGTACTCAGAAAACTCTGGAGGAAGAAAATAAAACCTAACAAACAAAAGCAAAATAAAACCACAACAAAAAAAAAAAATGGAGAGAAAGCATCATAGGAAGGGCCTCAAGATCAGCTAAGGTTCATTACAACAGTGCAGCTGTGACTGTGCAATTCTCCCAATGCCTCCCATGAAGTAGACATTGTGTTAGCCCCATTATACAGAAAAAGAAACTGAGGCATAGTGTATTTACTTTATTTCCCAATTGTACTTCTTTTAAAAACAAATTTGTTATTCTCACAGAACTGGTAAAGAACAGTGCTTGGCCGAAGTTCAAATGTTCTAGCTCCATATCCAATGCTCTTAATTTCAAAGGTGTGTGATATCCAGAGAGCAGACCAAGACTAACACATGCAAAGTCCCTGGCCTTCTTTTATCACCTCAAGACACCATACATTTAAAAACAAAACAAAGCTAAACAAACAAGCAATAACAATTAAAAAACAACTGTGTCTCAAGCACTTCCCAGCAATACTTAAACATCTGAGTAGGTTAAGAGTACTTTTATGAACATTAAAACTACACACAAAACAGAAGAAATGACATCACAGAGGAATACCGTGCAGTGCTGGAGACTTCTGTGTAATCCTCCACGTCAAAAGATAAATAAACAAGTTTACAGAGAGTGTAGAAAAGGCCACTGTGGGCCAAACTTTGTAACCAAACACACTGAGGCGTAGCTGAAGTCAGCACCATTCAGACAAACATTCCAGGTTGCAAACAGGTTCTCATGGACACTTCCCAGAGTTGATTGAAGACATGTGCATGTTGTTGGAAATGTGTGGCAAAGGGCAATTAGACATGAAAGCAGGTAGACAAGAAAGGAGAAGTCAGAGTGTCATCCAAGCTGATTGTTGAAATCATTGTTTCAAGTCTGAATGCAAATGCCAATTAAAATTCTTGACATGGAAGATACATGGTACACAAATGAATAATAAACACAATCTGGTGTGCCAAAGCCCAAATTATATTTTAAGACCAAGAAGTGGGAAGTGGGAAGGAAGCTCGGACTTGATTCTTCCTCTCAACTGCTTTGCTGTGGCGGACACAGAATCTCTAGTTTCATTTCTTAACTTTGAGATTTAGAGAGACAGGAGTTGGCCTGTGTTGATTTCACCCCCACCCCCTAAACTGCATTTCACAACAAGATCTTCTTAGCTATCTTGATTACTACTATGGTGTCTTTTGATCTTTCTCTTTTCCTTTTTAATGTTGACATTTAAGATTCCCAAAAGGCTTTTGTGATGGTCTGAATGCTTGGCTGTTTAAGAAGTGGCACTATTTGGAGGTGTAACCTTGCTGGAGGAGGTGTGTCATCCAGTAGGTGGGCTTTGAGGCTTCCTGTGCTCAGGCTCCACCCAGTGCAGAAGAGGCCCTGCTCCTGACTGCCTGCAGAACACAGTCTCCTATTGCTTTGTATTAAGATGTAGAATTCTCCACTCTTCTAGCCCCATGTCTGCCTGAATGTTGCCATGTTTCCCATCATGATGATAATGAACTGAACCTTTGAAACCATAAGCCAGACTCGAGAGTTACCTTGTTCTGTGATGTCTCTTCACAGCAGTAAAACCCTAACAAAGAACAGAAGTTAATACCACTTTTCTTTGGAAAACAATGGATATTTGGACTTTGGATTTGGAAAACAATGGAATACTTTAATGGGGCTTAATGAGCCATCCTAGTAAGAATATGGAAGACATTGGTGCTGAGGGTGATTTGACCAGCGGGGGACCTTGCTCAAGAAGTATCAGAGGAGAGAAATTTTGTTGCCTATAGGTCATTCTCAAAATGTTTTGGTAAAGAATTTGACTGCTTTTTGTCCTTTTCTGGGGAGTCTCCCTGAGGCTAAGCTAAGTAGATTCAGATTGGTTGCATTGAGGAAAGAAATCTTTTTAAAAAGCCCAGAATAGCCTTTGTCATCTGGTTGACTCTTATGAAGAGTGTTTCCATCAAGCATAGCAAGTTTAAAAAGGAACAATACAAAATGTATGGTTCAAAGAGTTAAAGGGTACCAGGACGTAAAATGAAGCTAAATACTGTGTTCATGGATATTAAATGGAATTAAGGAAGTGGTGACCACAGAGAAATATCTCACCCAGGTAAGCTTATTATTTGCAGGTGAACAGGGATAGTTATATTATGTTAAGCATTATTATTACTTGGTTATTGTTTTCATTTGGGTTTACATTCTGGAATGAACTAAAATCCGTAAATGAAAGGCACACCTGTCATTCAGATCTTGAGGTTGGAAGACACAGGATTTTAATCCAGGTATTGAGGCATAGTGGCCACGAAAAGTTTAGGTCCACGAATGGAGTTACACACCCTTAATCCCAGTGTACAGAAAACAGTAGCATGCAGATCTCTGAGTTCAAGGTCAGACTACAATAGCAAGTTTTGGGACAGCCAAGCTTAGACAATGAAGGAGTTGGAAAACAGAAAGCTGGTGGCAATGTAATAGAACAAATGGGGCCATGTTCCAGGCCCAATAAGCAGCAGAATTTGCCAGCTTAAGTCATGTGGCTCTAGCTTTAGAGTCAAGAATAGAAGAGGTTACTGGAACAATAGGTGCTGGTCAGCTGAAGAAATTAGCAGTGATTAAGAAGAGACTAGAGAGTTCACTGAGGTGAAATCTTCTGAGAAGAGTTTTCTGAGAATACAAAGAAGATGTGTTCCAGAGACAGACAAGGTTGTATCTCATGCTGCAACTGGACTTGATAATGCATAAGAATCACCAAGATGGTATTTGTTTTGAAGGCATGAAGGGATAATGGAGAGAAGCTGAGGCTTGGCGCTGTGAGAGGCCAGGAAAGTCCATTGGTGTTGGTGCAGTCTCAGTTGCAGTTGACAGCCAAGGTCTGAAAGGGTTATGCAAAGACATTGAGGCTTGGCACCATGAATAGAGCCTATGAGAGGCTATTAGTGGAACCTAGGTGTAGCAGAAGACCCCAGCATATTGGAGATTCCAACACCATATGATGACCACCAAGAATAGCAACAACAGTAGAGTAGAGTTAACCAGAGCCTAAGCAGAGCCTAGAGTGCTACAGAGGACAGAGCCAGAGAAGTTACATAAGTCCTTTTGGAGAAGCCTAGAAGACCATGTGTGTCTCCCAGACATTAGAACAAGAAGCTGTGAAGTTGAAGTTGCCTTGGAGATTCCAAGAAGTTAGAGATGCCAGAGCTATGGGATACCCATTGAGGAAAGCTGTTAACATGGAGTAGAACCAGTCAAAGAGGAAGAATTGTGTTGCAGACAACAAAGCTAGAAGGAGTTGAAAATCAAACATGGAGATGCAGAGTTTGGAGTTTCCCCAGCTGGGTTTTGGTCTTGCTTTGGTTTATTATTTCCTCACCAGGACACAGGATATGCTATTGTATATCCTGTGCCATGATATGTTGGAAATATATTCTCTGCTTTTTAAATTTTTATTTTGTAGGGGATTACAGTTAAGAGATTGCACTAATCTCAGAAGAGACTTTGAACTTTGGACTTTTAGCATTGTTGAGACTGTATATGGAGACTTTTGAAGTTGAACTAAATCTATTTTGCATTATGCTATGACTAGTTATGGGTCACATAGACTCATGTGTTTGAATAAGCCTATGGGGGTTAGGGAGTGAAATATAGGGGTTTGAATGCTTGACCACAGGGGATGGCATTATTAGGAGGTGTGGCCTTGTTGGAAAAAATGTGTCACTGAGTAATGGGCTTTGAGGTCTCCTGTGCTCATGTTCTGACCAATGCAAGAGACCCTCCTCCCGGCTGTGTGCAGAAGACAGTCTTCTGTTGCTGCTTTTGTATCAAGATGTAGAACTCTTGGCTCTTCCTGCAGCATGTCTGCCTCGATGCTTCTTGTCATGATGATAATGGAGTGAATTTCTGAAACTGTAAGCCAGCCCAATTAAATGTTTTCTTTTATGAGAGATGCCTTGGTCGTGGTGTCTCTTCCCAGCAATAGAAACTCTAACACAGCTTCCTCTAGCACTGGTCATTTTGTCTACTGGTCCCTCTGGAAGAATTGTTCCACCCGATGGTCCAACTAGGTATTAACCAATTTATTCTCCATGTTTCACATTGTATTTAATTTCTTGGGGAATTTTTCAGGACATTCATGGGTTTTTGTCATAGGCTATCATAGGAAAGCATTCTTTTAGAGCACTTATCAATGTACAATTGCAACTTAATTGATGCAAGATTTGATTGATCTTTATTTTTCCTATAATCTGTTTCTTTGCCCCAGTAGAAATTGAAGGTGCTTTGGCTCTCATTTGGATGCCTGAAACCTAATATAGCATGTACCACATGGAAGGCAGTGCAATTAGTGTCTGTAAATAAACAAATAATGTAATGTCCAAATTTAAGCCTCAAAGATTCATAAAAAGCAGCAAGGCCAAAATCTAGCAGCAAAGGAGATAGAAATATTTCAGCAGTGTATAACTTGGGTAGAATGCCTCAATTAAAGTCAGACTATCTGAGAATACAGAGGAAAAGATAACTATTCTTTTATCCAACATGCTGATCATTTAGCAGACAATTTAAAGTGGATTTCTGGCTCTGGGCAATAGCCCCATTTTACTCCCATGGGTGACTGAACTTACTGAGGTATCAAAAAGAGAAAAAAGAGTCCATGAAGTTTAAAGGGTCTAGGTTAGGCTAGACATACAGGGAGTTAGAACAGGGAAATGGAGGGTAAGTATGGACATATTTCATTGTATTCATGTCCAAAATTAAAATCAAATGTATCAAGTGAAGATAAAACAAAAAGTATCATGAAGACAACAGAAGAAGAGCAAGAAAAATGGAAGTAGAAATAAAAGTGAAATTATTGTTGCCTTACTCTACATTTTTCTTCTTCAAAATACTGTGTAAAAAAGAAGAGGAATGTAAAGGCCTATCTTCTTTTTACAGTTATCTATTTATGCATTTATCTATTAGGGGTGGAGGCCAGAGAACAGCTTGAGGAAATTGTCTTCTCTTTCCACTATGTAAGACCTGGAAATCAAACTCAAGTCACCAGGCATAGCAGCGAGCACCCTTGCCACCGAGCCACCTCATGGGCCTATATTAAGATACTTTCAACTATTTCCTTTTGAAATAAAAAAAAAATTGTAATTGAGAAAAACATTTACCAATAATTAAATAGCGTAATATTAAAGGTGATATATATGTACTTAAGGAGTTAGTTACACACTCACAAAGGACTTTTTTGTTTTGCACACCAAGAGACAATACAGTGCTTTGGATACCTAATGGAACCAGAAGACATAATCACTAGATGCACAGGTGTAAGGAATGTAGACTACAGTGACATCTATTAGACAAGCAGCACTTATTGTCCCCATGCCAGGCAAGTAGAAATATTTATTCAAATGTAAGCTTTAAAAATTCCCTAAAACTGAAATTTAAGTATCATTGTTCTAAACTATTATTGAGGCAATGATACATCTGTCAAAGTGGGAGCCATTTTCAGGGTTTAAAAATGAGACTATCCAAACAATAGTTTGAGAAGGGCAACCAAAGCCATCCTTAAAAAGAGACACAAAGTGCTAAGTGCCTTTTTTTTTTCATTAAAAAAAAAAAAATCAAAGACTCAAAGGTTTTCTCTAATTCAAAGAACTTAAAATGGTCACTGATAGATAAAGATATTAGAAAATACTAACTTTGGATAACATTGTTAAAGCTTTTGAAAACCAAAGTCCTGGCATTTTAAAAACAACAACATGGAGACATTTTTGGAAAAAAAAAAATCTAACCTGTCAATAAAGAAAAACTACAAAATCTATCTCAGAATTTTTTTTTAAAAAAGGTTTTATACAAATTCTCATCATAAGACTTGTGGCTTAGCAAAGAAAACACTGCAAGTAAATTTTATTCTAATACAATTTGAAAGTATCGGTAAAAGAAAAAACAATGTCTGGGGAAATGCCGACCTGGCTAGAGTGGGAAATAGCTGACTTGTATGTCTTGGTAGAGATTGTACATTGTACTAAATAATAAAAGTGTGGCCAGGCAGTGGTGATGCATGCCTTTAATCCCAGCACTTGGGATGCAGAGGCTGGCGAATTTCTGAGTTTGAAGCCAGCTTGGTCTACAAAATGAGTACCTGGACAGCCAGGACTACACAGAGAAACCCTATCTTGAAAAACCAAAAAAACAAAAAAACAAACAAAAAAAAAAACCAGGTGTGTCCTCAACTAAGTGTTTACTGATTAACTCCAATTTTAAAAGAAGGATAATTTTTAATAGACATGATATTATCTCAAAGTAAACAGGAGATTTACTGTGTGAATAATTTGCTGTATATAAGTAGAGCTGGTTTAAAATATTGACTGATTATGAACATAATAGCTAGCTTGAAAGATGGCTCCTTTATACTAAAAAGTAAGATGAACAATCTGGATCCCTATTCACCCTTTCCTTAGATGTCACAAATCTTAACGACTGTCATGAGAGGAGAGAGAAGATGCAGAGATCAAATACTTGGGGACTGGAGTTTATCATTGAAACTCTGGGAGCTGGAGACAATGTTTCACTGTCTTCTCTGACAGAGTCTGAGCTCCAAGATTTGCACACCTTGTAGATGGTCTATGCACAACCTTGTAGATAGCTTCACTTGCATTTGCCTGGATGAGAAATCCTGCTCAGAAATTTAGGTAACATGCTAAGACCCCCAGTGCTTTACAGCAGCTAAGCTTTTCAGGGTATCTCTAGGACATCAAAGTAGGGCAAAGGACAGACTGGGAAGAGAGGCACTGGAGCAGAAACACCACTTTGTAAGTAGAAAGACAGGATGACATTCCTGGAGAGACATGTTCAGGGACTCGTCACTCTTTGCATGTGAGAACCTTTTGAAGTTTCTTGCTCTCTTCTCCAAGGCTAAGTCGGCTTCCTGTTAAGGCTATCAGGGGGCTTTCTTTAAATGGGCAATGCTTGATATCCAACTGCCTCCCAATAATTGCCCTAAGACAGTGGAAATAATGGAAAATAAAGGGTCAACACCAAGACAATTCCTACTTTCCCCCAAGTTTCTATACCGAGATTCACTCCCCATGGTGCAGTTATTTTCTAAATCTCATTGATATGACCAAGCTTTGTGACTCAAGCTTGAGCAATCTAGCAATTCTTTATCCTAAGCTTCCAGCTCCAACCTCTGCAGAAGAGGGGGCTACAAGGACTCCTCTGCCAGGCTAGACAAGTCTAAAATGGTTACAAAACTGTCAGATGATTCTATAAATGACACAATTATAATGTCTGAGCTGTGTTGAATGTGCCCAGTCATTAGGTATGGGATTAAACAGTTTGTATTCTTCACGTTACCAAATCCTTCAAAAACAAACTAACCAAGCAAACAAACAAGCAAACAAACAACAACAAAAAAGGCAGGTAGTTGATATGTCAATTACTGAAACTGCTCATAATCAATACGGTTCGTTCCTACTGGGAACAAGGCTGCTACTCTTTAAGTAAAGCCTCAGGCTTGTAACACCTTTGAAGTACAATATGTCACTTTGGGGTGGAAGCCTTTTCAGATGCACTGCATCCTAATTTCTTGCCTATTGGTTTTAATGATATTTATTGAGATGATCCTTCATCACACTGAATCCCCAGATGGCTATTATGACCGGTCATGTGATGACTTCAAGTAACTCTATGAATTAGATAAAAATTAAACCTATGTTGATTAAAACCTGTGGCAGATTGTCCTAATAATAGTGACAAGACTACCTTGTCTTCGATGTTCTCTTCTATTGGGAAGTAATGGGGAAGGGGTGGTGTGTATTCTTCCTCTCCTTGAACCTGAGACAATCTGTCATTGTAACAGAAATGACTTCTGAGTCTAATTCATCGAATTCAGTTCAGTTTCCATGTGTCCCTCTTAAGATACTCCCTTATGGTCTCTGAGTTGCTAGTTGAAAGGAACCCAAGAAGATCCATGGAAAAGTCACTTGGAGTTGTTCTCACCACGTTCCTGGTTGAGATCCCAAATGGCAGGAAGTAAAAACTACCAGACACATGCACAATGCAGCCTCCACATGATGCTATCCTCTGTCATGGAGCTGTCCCCAGTGATGCTGACAGAAGGGACAAATGTTGCTTCTCAGTTTCTCTATTTTTCTCCTTTTGGGATTACATTGGCATGAGTATTAGTTTTTCTCAATTTTCCCATGAGAACTTTTTGTGGTATTCCTTGTGTTTTGTTTAATCTCTTCATGTCTGTTTACTCATTACTCTACTGCTTTATTATAGGTTTTATTAAAATAATCTCATTTTATTTGCAGTCTTTAAATGTTATTTAATTCTTTACATTTGAATTCATTATTTGATCATGGTAATCGTATTTGGTTACTTCTATTGTTGAATCACAGTAGTTTGGCATTGTTTACTGTTACATGTTGTAATTTTAAATTAAACCTTGGGTACTTAGTTTGAAAAGATGTAGAGGCAATTGATGGTTTAATTTTGTTCCAAAAATGACCAACCTTCTTGCATGAGATTATCTTAGCCCAATCAGAGAATAAGAAAGTTTGGAACTGAGGTTTACCCAAAGCCATTCATTCTCCTTGAAATGTAATTGTTATTTTATTTATCTTATGAGACTAAGTCTCTTTGCAAACTATTTTAAGCTTCTTCTTTGGCATTGACAATGACTCAGAGAGAAACTGTGCTCAAACGTTGGGTATACTCACTGTTTTCTACTTTCCTAGACCATCAGCTCTAACTAGCTGCATTGCTAGCCCTGGAGTTCAGTTTTGTTCCTTGAGGCTGGTGACATTGTCATATTTGTTTTTTCTATTATGTCTCATTGCAAGTTGGCATTTTTTAATCTATTTTAGTTAGGATTTTATCTCTACCTCCCTTCCAACCTCTATTCCTTCCAACAGCCCAACACCAGGTAAGAGAGAAAGGTTGAGGGGAAAGAGGCATAGGTCTCTGTAAACTACTTCTTATTGAATAGGGGCATTGAATTCCTTGAAGTAAGTGCAATCTTCATAGTTAGAATATCTCCTTTCTTCTCCTCCTCCTCCTCCTCCTCCTCCTCTTCCTCCTCATCTTCCTTCTCCTTCTCCTTCTCCTTCTCCTTCTCCTCCTCCTCCTCCTCTTCCTCCTCCTCTTCCTTCTTCTCCTTCTCCTCCTCCTCTTCCTCCTCCTCCTCCTCCTCCTCCTCTTTCTTCTTCTTCTTCTTCTTCTTCTTCTTCTTCTTCTTCTTCTTCTTCTTCTTCTTCTTCTTCTTCTTCTCCTTCTTTTCTCCTCCTTCTCCTTCTCCTTCTCCTTCTCCTTCTCCTTCTCCTCCTCCTCCTCCTC
>JADRCD010210270.1:16941-27189 GCA_019843815.1 Montemys delectorum
CTTCTTCTTCTTCTTCTTCTTTTTCTTCTTCTTCTTCTTCTTCTTCTTCTTCTTCTTCTTCTTCTTCTTCTTCTTCTTCTTCTTCTTCTTCTTCTTCTTCTTCTTCTTCTTCTTCTTGTCTCTTTTCTCTCAACCACCAGCAACAGCAACATCAGGAGCAGGAACCAACAGGAGGAACAGCCACACCCCCGGCTCCTCTTAGGGCTCTGGCATTTATACCATCACCAGAATCCTTAGAATTAAACTGTCTGCAGCTGACAAAATCACACACCTGCCAGAGCACACATGAACGAAAAAGCCTACTGCTGTGGACAGTCTGAAGCAGCCCCATGTCCCACACCTGGGATTAAAACAAAAATATATTCACAAAACATACCTGGATATTTAAAGAAACCACAACTCTGACTACACAAGATGAACAAGTAGTAACAAGTATATACAGTTTACCTCAGGGCCTTCCCTTCCCTCTAAGATCTATGAAGTCCTAGATGCCTCAGTTGTTCTTCCTTGAAACAGGCAGGGCTTTTTCTACTTTATCTTGCAACTATAAGAAGTTGAGTTCTATGTGAGTGTTAGTCTGATATAAGCTATACTTACATACCCCAGAAGTATAATTCTTACATTTAATTTTATTCTATACATATTCTACCAAATTGTAAATTGAGAGCTATTGTAATGAAAATGTCAGTGTTGACCATACTAACCCCTCCTCCGGAGAATCTTCTGAGTACTTCTAAATTTTTACTGTCTCAAATTACAGACTGACTCTTTATGTTTCTCTAACACATGATGATTTTTTTTTTATGTTTTGTGTGTACAAGGTTGCATCTGGTGTATGATATGAAATGTGTATGTATGAGCAACTGCTAAAATTTGGGTGCCAATCAAATAAATGGAAAATTTATATGAGGAAAAGCAAATTCTGCACTATGTTATTTGAAAGATTAATCTTTTATTCAGAAGAAATGCCTACATTTACCACGAGTGGAAGAATTAAGAATTTAAACTGTGGAAAGAATTGTAGGTTCAACTATTTTGTTAGCTAATATACCTTCAACCTGTTTCTCAATTTCTTGAGAACAGACAGTGATATCCATTTAACATAGTTTAATTTTAAATGAGATAATTATCTATGTGTCTTTCCATACCAGAATCTCCAGAAACAGGGGTCAAGAAATTATTTATCCATTCATGCATTCATTTCAAAATATTTATTAAGCCCTGAATATGTTAAGCACTGAAGAAATAGCTATGGACTAGTCAAGTATACACATGTAAAGTTTTCATTATAGAGGAATTGGAAAAGGCAATAAACAAATAAATATATGACAATTTTATCTAATTAATAGCACTGGGTAAAATTAAATAAGAAAAAAGGTTAGAAGTTGAGTGTTGTGATTGCAATTGAAATGCTTGTCAAAAAGCTCCAAGGAGAAATTTAATGTTAGGTAAAAGAAAGCAAGTCCTGTTGGAAAGTGGGGAAGACACACCCAGATAAGAGTGTACAGTCATACATACATAGGAAGCAGAAGGCTAGGAGATTACTGTGGTGGGGATTAGACCGACGAGGAGTGCGTCAGGAGGTAGGGGCATGAAGGCAGACAGTAACCAAGTCAAGTAGGGCTGTGTGGGCCACACTGATGAAAAGCACAGTAAAGAGATTGACAAGGAAGGCCTTGATTCCCTGTGTTGAGACATCCACTTACAGCTGTGGTCGTGAAGATAGTCCACTGTGGAAACAGCTATTCTAGCCGTCTTTAATTTTGAATCTCAATACTTGATACAGTGTCTGATACATAAAGATGAACAATTAGCTGCATTTGTTATTTTGTTCAAAGAATATTTTTTATTGGAGAATTACAGCTCATGATGTCCGTGAATCGTGGTTTACCAGTTTCACCAGTGAACAGAGCACAAAGCAAAGACAGCCAGGCTACTTTTTCAGTTAATTGGGGTTCATTCAACAGCATTTTGAGTTCGCAGGTAGACAATGCAGTGCTAGGATTTTAGAATGATTTTGAAAATGAACATCAATCAATAACTATCCATTACAGGCTTAAAATTGACTGCCTTTGAATGAGTTGCAATAAATGCCAACAGCTTCTTCATTCTTGTATCAAAGCAGAAGAATGACGTTAGTAGGAACATAATCCCAGATTTCAAGCCACAAAAAAGTCTTAGAATATTTTTAATCATTTCAAAAATTCAAACATTGTGGCCTTCATGAACTAAAAAAAAAATAGCTGAGTGTCTCTCTCAAGTTACATCATGGACAGGACACTGAATACTGAGTATGTGATCTACAGAGTGATCAAGTTAGACACCACTAGAAGCTGTTTGAAGTGGTCATTCAGGTATTCAGGTGTCTGTAGAAATGAATGTTATATACTCACAAGCACTAGGGGGAAAACCTGCTGTTAGACTCAACAATCCTTGTCAATGGGATGGGGATTGGCTTTGCTAGCTTCTACCATCACATTAGTTGGTGCATATAAATATTGGCTGACTGAAATCCCAAGAAAAAAGTTCTAGGCTTCTATAAGACATATGTATTTGCTCTTAGAAAATGGTGACATAATTTTATTGTATCAGATGCTCCTCTAAAAAGTAGGAAGATAAATATGAAATGTGTGCTATTCTAGTAAAAGAATCAACCAGTTAACAAAAATAATTATAAAAAACAGAAGTTAATTGTTGTAATGAAAGTGTCCAATATAAAGGAGACGATGTTAGCACAATTAAATAGAGGTTCTAGAAGTAGCCTTGGGCTCCTATCAGAATAGATGGGTGACTGTGAGACTTTGATGACAGCAGCGTCCTTGTAGTAGAGTGAGTTTTTATCTCCTCCTGACTCCTCGGAGGTTACTTGGGGCTAAATGTTGTCCTTGTACCCTCTCACCCTCTTTAACCACTGACTAATTATTTTCACACCCATAGTCTAGTCTTCAAGATAGGCTTCTGAATGACTTCACCAAGTTCTGAAAATATACTCCATTATAATTTTGATTGACACTTTCTTAGTCCTATGTACTAATTTGGAAGAATTGGCAGACTTAAAATACCTAGGGTAATTCTCAAACAGGAACACAATCTGCCTCTCCATTTAGTCATAGCTTAATTCATATTTCTCATTAGAGTTTTGCAGCTTTTCTTTATTTTCTTCCAACCCATTTCCCATGTAGATTATTTTAGGAATGTGTTTTGACTCAAGATGAATTGAGTATTTTTCTTTAATATATGCTACTAATTGGTACTTCTTCATGGACACAGAAATGACTGGATTTTTTTTAACAATCTAATATTTGGCTGTTTTCTTAAACTTTTAAATCAAAATTAATTTTTTCACTTGATACCCAAATTATGGCAGAAATAAAAAAAACATCACCTCTATTATTGTAGTTCATATAATATCTTATCAACCTGAATTTCCAGGAAAAAAAGCTACAAGGTCAATGGACTTGTTTTAGAGAAACAAGTCCCTAGAGAAACATTTTCCCTAGAGAGTCATCAGAGTTGGCCCCAGAGCTACTGAGCCCTTTTCTCTTCTATGATACATGCCCTCTGGCTTTTTAAGTGGACTGGCACACTAGCCCTGTTTCTATGTGCCTAGCTGGTGTTATTACACAATTACTTAAGTCTTTTATGTCTTACTTCCCTTCTAAATGTTTGGACTCAAGAGACGAATACTCAACAGCTATCCAGTAAGCTAAGTCCTAAACCTTCAGAGATGTGATATTCCTACTTTCAAAACAGTAATAACTAAGAGCAGCCATGACACTTCTCTGACTGTTTCTATATATCCTTGATAATGATCACTGTCTTTTTTTAGACTTCACTTTAAAATTTTTATTATGATTAATTAGTGTGTGTGTGTGTATGTGTGTGTGTGTGTGCACACACATTTGGAGATCAGAAAACAATTTGTGGGAATAAGTTCTCTTCTTCCACCATATGGGTTCTGGAGATGGAACCCAGGCTCAGTGGTCATCAGGCTTAGTGGTCAGTACCTTAATCTGCTGCATCATCTCACCAGCCTTCCTCCTGAATGAATTTCTTACAGAAATCTCAAAATTCCTAACACAGAATTACTAATTCAGTTATTGTCTTAGTCAGGGTTTCTATTCCTGCACAAACATCATGACCAAGAAGCAAGTTGGAGAGGAAAGGGTTTATTCAGCTTACTTCCACATTGCTGTTCATCATCAAAGGAAGTCAGGACTGAAACTCAAGCAGGTCAGGAAGCAGGAGCTGATGCAGAGGCCACGGAGGGATGTTTCTTACCGGCTTGCTTCTCCTGGCTTGCTCAGCCTGCTCTCTTATAGAACCCAAGACTTCTAACCCAGGGATGGCACCACCCACAAGGGGCCCTACCCCCTTGATCACTAATTGAGAAAATGCCCCACAACTGGGTCTCATGGAGGCACTTCCCCAACTGAAGCTCCCTTCCCTGGGATAACTCCAGCCTGTGTCAAGTTGGCACACAAAACCAGCTGGTACAGTTATCAAGTTCATTCTTTTGCTCCATCAGTGGTAGCAATCCTCACAATATTGCTCAAGGAAGAAACCTGGAAATTGTTCTTGGCTCTTTCATTACTTTGCCTCCATCCCTCTCTCATTCCATCCCTATTCAAACTCTGCTGAATTTGGATCCAAGAGACTGTATGCTTTTAAAACTCTTGGTGGCTCTGATTGGCTCAGGATTATTAAGGGCATCATGTAGTAGATGGGACAGGACTGTTACAGATAGTCTGGATTTAGAGGCTGGGAAAATGGTTATTAGCTTGTACATAATGTATCTGTTCCCTAAACATCGTCCCGTTTACAATTCATTCCATTGCACAAATGAGGAAACAGTGTGAGTAAAATGTATGACTATTCAAGGGCATACCACTAGGGAATTGAGGCCTCAGAGATCACACCTGATGCTGAGACCCCAAGAGGGATGAGTTAGACCTCACAGTCCATTTATGATCCACTTTTATATTGGGAAAAAAATATGCTTCCCTGACAAATTCACTGTAAATAAACTAAAAAGTCCATTTCATCCCTATACTGTGAAAACATTCAAAAGTGTTTTTTTCCTCCTGGGACCCTTGACCCTTTTAACCCTAGTGTACAAAGTCCCATCACCACCAAGCTAGCTGATGATTCCATTCTTCCACCTGAATTGAGTAAACTCTTTCACACTGGTCTCCACTGGTCTCCACTTCCCTGTGTCTGTCAGTGCTGGTAGGTGGTAGGTAGGCAGAAGCATCAAACACACCCTCTGATGCGAGGAATTTAGATATCAGGATCTTGGGCCCTATAAAAGTTATCGTCCCCATGCAGGCTCTAGATACTTTGACTTTTAGACCTTAACAGGGACCATATTACAGCTCTTGGCTTATAGACTCAGATCCTTGGTCCTGAGATTTGACAGCTCTCCGAAACTTAGCTAGCCAGGGGCTGCTCTCTTGTCATTTCTACTTTTCCTTCCCACTTTCCCTTTGCCCCAGCCACTGTCACACTGTATACATTTACTTGGCACTGGCCGCTAGTGAGATGACATTTTTCCAAGTCTAGATATCAGAAGAACCATTCAGAACTAGTATCAGCCACAGCCAGAGCATCTACACAACCATCTGCCCCTCGTAGGAAGAGCTCTGGTAGAGACATTAAGAACCAGGGTCTCCGAGAAGGCCTAGAATAATGGGGTTTTCAGACCTATGGGTAGTGCTAGAGGGAAAGCTCCAGCTACCTCTTCAAGCTGCCAAGTATAGTTTGCTATTGCATTGCTCAGGAGCTGAATGCCAAGCACCAACGGGGCTATCATGATGCTTACAGTGGAGTTTCATAAACTGGGACCTATCTACAGGGATTTCCTGAAGCTACCCAACTTAGGAGGCTGGCAAGCAGTTGAAAACACTCTTACAGTCAGAAGTTGGAGGCCCAGGAACATATTCTGGGTTCTTTGAGAGCCTGAATTAGGTAATGGAAACAGTACTGGGTATTGAATAATGATGGATGCTAGATTTGTGCAGCACCCAAACACAAAACACACATCAGATCAGTTCCCTATGAGCCAAGGTACCAGGGATAACTTACTACTTATGAGAAGTCACTATTCGACCTGAGGTTGCCACATCAGGGGATGCAGTACAGGAGAGTGCCTCCCTACCAACTCACTGACAAGTGCTCAAGTGGCCTGCTTATGTAGCCTAAGAAATCAGTACCATTTATTTAGCCAATGACAGCTATTCATTTTGGACCAATCACATTCATTAAGGCTTATATTAGGCTTGCCATGAATGACAGAAGACTCTCTACCAGGGGAACTTCCAAAGAAGAGAATGGTCCAAGTCTTCTGATTCAAATATATTTGGGCACCCAAAGAATGTACAAGATAGCTGCTGCAGGCTGCCGTGGTGATGGTCAGAATGGCTATGAGACAGACTGCCTTTTGCTCAAGGCAGTTCAGAAAGCAAATGAGGGTGCTATAGCTGCCAATTATGGAATCAAATGTGCATCAGACAGTGCTTGCATGCTTACAATAAAAGTTTATAGGATGTATTTAACACTCATGGTGATTTTAGCCATATTTTGAACCTGCCCATTGCCCAGGGAGAGGTAGACTCTCATTAGTCCCATGTAAGGCCTTTAAAATAAAGCTTGTGTGTTTTAGCCAAAGAGGAGAAGCCAGGTTTCCATCCCCTCTCCTCCAACAATAAGCCTTGGAGCTTACTTTCTATGTGCTTCTTTCTCTTTCACACCACAAAATTTGACATTATGTCTATGCACGAAGTTTGTGTCGCATTTTCCACTCCCCCTGAGTCCTTTGCAGTTCCTCAGTCTGGAACTTGAGCTCTCTCCTCTTGGAATCCAAGCAGGAGGGTTACATTCTGGACCTGGACTTTGCACAATATCTCCTTCATTGCATTTCAAGCCTGCCCGTGTAGGTCATCAAGTAACAAACCCATTGTTAACCTTAATTTCCAATCAGAAGTTTGACCTGGCCTCTGGGGCAGTATGGTTCACACACACATTTTATTCTTCTTGTTGTTGCTCCTATGGAACTGGAGAGCTGAAAGATGAGAACATAAGCCAAGTAAAGCACCAGGGGAAAATCACAGTTCATATGATATACATATGATGCTTCCTCTCTCTCTCTCTCTCTGCCTCTCTCTGCCTCTCTCTGCCTCTCTCTGCCTCTCTCTGCCTCTCTCTGCCTCTCTCTGCCTCTCTCTGTCTCTCTCTGTCTCTCTCTCTGTCTTTCTCTCTGTCTCTCTCTGCCTCTGTCTCTCTCTCTGTCTCTGTCTCTCTCTGTCTCTGTCTCTCTCTGTCTCTCTCTCTCTCTCTCTCTCTCTCTCTCTCTCTCTCTCTCTCTCTCCATCTCTTACCAGGATAAAAGAAAGAGAGAAAGTAAGACAGAAAGACAGAACAGAACATTGAAACAATCTTCCTCTGAAGTGGGGGCTCCTCTTTCCCCTCCCATGGCTTTCTTATGCCAAGGACACCAACTGGCTATAAGGTAGCACCATCACATGTTGCAAGCAGACTGGAAGTGGCCACCCCAGAGCTGAGATCTACAGACAGGATTCATTTTCTGCCACTGCAGACAGCTCAGCCACATACACGGATGATGAAAGAGAAATTGGCATTGGTCTTGCATGGAGCAGATGGGGCCTGAAGTCTGGTTAGCAAAGAAAAAGGAACTGAGCCTCTTAGGTAGTGTTTGAGCTGGACTTAACAGAATCCTTCAGTCTCATTCACATGCACACAGATGACACAGACATAGACACACACACACACACACACACACACACACACACACACACACCTGTTTTATTTTAAATGAAGGGAGAGTAGATAGCCCTTGTCCATGTCCATGCTCCCTGTTGCAACACTGACATCTGATTGGCATGCAGAACTCCTCCCAGACACTAGTATACTGAATGAAGGAGAGACTTTAGCTTTTAATAAAAAGATGTTAGAGGGGGAAATGATATTCCAGTCTCTCCAGGAGCCCTCCTTCAGAGAAAAGATGCCTATGTTAAAAGAGGAACACAGGAGATGAAGATGAGGATGTAGTTGAGTGTTGAGACCTCATTGTATCAGTGTGTCATTGGCCTTTCAGTTTTGTCCATGTTGGTTTCTTCTGCCAAGAAAGTTCCTACCCAGAACCTCTCTTCCCAACAGGTGAAAAATTATTTTTCTACTCCAAGGCCCAAATGGGTTTCCACTTCCTTCAGAAAGTCTTTTCCGATTTTTCTGCACTTGACACAATTCATTCCTTCCACTTCCCTAGAACATTTCATATCATGGCTAATGTTGGTTGTCAAGTTGGCACATACCTGGGGAAAGACAACTTCAATTGAGGAACTTTTCCCATCAGATTGGCCTGTGGGCATGTCTACAGGCATTTTCTTCATTATTGATTGATAGAGAAGGGCTCAATCTGCAGTGAATGATGCCATCCTTAGGTGAGCCTAGGATGTATAAGAAAGCTAATTAAGAGTAAATCTGGGAGCAAGCCACTAAGCAGTGTTCCTCTGAAATTCCTGCTTCAAGATCCTGCCTTGAGTTCCTGGTTTCTGCTTCAAGCTCTAGTCTCAAGTTTCTGCCTTGACTTCCCTTGGTGATGAACTATAACCTGCAAGATGAAATAAACCCTTTCCTCCCCAAGTGCTGTTTATCACAGCAACAGAAAGCAAGCAAAGTAGAACAGTTCATAGAAGGAAGAGATCATATCTGACACATTCAACTAGGTATTCACAGACGGTACAATGGTCGGAGAACAAACATAAAAACAGTGGCACCTGAGTTCGAATTCAGATTGTCATACACCAAAGATAAAAGACTACGGGGATACCCAACTCTGGACCTCGTATTCTTTGTCTCGGATTAGTGATAAAGACTCTTCCATGCGTTGAATGGGAGTCATATATGGGATAACATTTATAAAGAGCTAAGCATATAGTAGGTAATTTGGCACACATGGTTCCCTTCAGAGAGATAATAGTATGACTCATTTTTGTGTTATCTTTTACAAGTTTTTTTTTCACATGTTAGGATTAATCAAAAGAAATAGCATATTTTTAGTACCTCAATGTGATCAAGTAGAAATATAATAGTGACCCTAGCATGAATAGCAGCAAGCCTTGACTTGCACAGGCTTACTCCTTGTGTGCAACATCTCATGTGATCTTCATCAAAGCTGCCAAGGGCTCTATAATGATTCCTACATTGTGATGAAGAAACCAAGATCCAAAGAGCTGACAGTGACAAGACAAGGTCTCAAAGGACCTTAGTACTTAACTGTCGCTTAGATGTCGTCTCTCAGTCATTATTGCATAAGAGTCTCACCTGGACAGCTTTGTAAATGCCTGTCCTTAAAACCTCAGCTTCAGATTTAGATTCAATTAATTTGAAGTGAGCTCCAGGGATGGCATTTGAAAGTCTCAGGTGATTGCATGTGCAGGGAGAGATGAGGACCTCCTGACTTTAGGCGATGTTGCACTACAAGGCAAGTTCTGTATTTTGCTGTGGTCCACATTTGCCAGAGCAAGTAGTCATCTGATATTTAGTCTAGGGAGGAAACATCCCTGATTCATGAAACTGCACAAAGGACAGAACTCTGTAGCCTTTTGGTAGATCAGGCTTCCCACAATGAGTAACTCTGGTGATGCACCTTTCCTTCCCAATTGTGTCCCTGGAATGACTAGGTTGCTTAGACAATTGGCAGCCACTCTGAGTTCCTATCTAGTGCAGGATCCCAGACTTAGGGCTGAGAAATGAGATACAAGTAGGACCAAGGAGCAGGACTGACCTGCAAGAGGCTGACAGTCTAAATAAAGGAGACATGAATGTAAGTAACGGGCTGGGTAAGTAACTGCACACAATTTTAGTGTGCAAATCACTAGGAAAGATAGGTGGTGGTTACAAAACCCATAAGGTGATTAAGGAAGGCTTCCTCTCCATCCTCTCCTTACTTCATAAAGCCGATCTCTGGTCCTCAAGACTGTCCTTGAGGGATACAAGGAATTGTTATCCATTAGAGCTTCACTACTCCACAGAATAGCACAAAGGGTATGGGAACTTTTGGGTCACTTTCCAAAGCCTCACCATGAAAGATTAGAGAAGTTGCACAATACACAGAGCTATGCCTTGCCCCAAGTCAAATTTGCCCCTGGCAACCTTTAAGGATTTGTTAAAAGGAAAGTATCTATCTATCTATCTATCTATCTATCTATCTATCTATCTATCTATCTA
>JADRCD010210271.1:0-14398 GCA_019843815.1 Montemys delectorum
TTTTTTTTAATCAGCCAGATTCTTTCAGTTGAAGTATTTTCAGTATTCAAGTGTGTCTTGAGTGTGTAGTTCAGAAAACAATTCCTCGTTCTGGAATGCTTTGTGTAAGCTCTTTTTATTCCCTTGAATATTAACTGTAGAGCACTATGTAGATATTGTACTAGCCAATTAATAACAGTTGATTTCAATAACTGTTGGAGCATAAACAACTCAAGTTATTATGGAGTATACTTGATTTTAGTCAATAAGATTAGGAATGGGAAAGAGGGAGGTAAGATTAAGTATTAGATAGACTTTGATAAGACTGAAATTGAGGTGAATAAAGAGGCAGAAAGGAGAATAGGATGCTGTTAAGATGCACAGATTATTATTACAGATATTGTGATAGTTGTGAGAAGTTACAATTAAGACTTAAAAAGATGAGAGCGACAGGATGAAAGAGAAGAAAAGACTTAAGAATAAGAAGTGATATATATGGTATATGGCCAAAGAGTATAGCATAGAAACAAACAACAGTTCTAAAATGTAAATGAGCAATATAAATATACATATGCAAGAGTGGAAGCTAAATATCAGAGATTATTTAAGGATACTTAAAGAGTGAATTGCTGGCACAGATGTGCTGTGTTGAAAGGTGACCTTTCTGGCTGTAGCAGGTAATGCATGGTGCTGTATTTGTTAAAAATCACAACTTACTAACTCTTTTCATAATCTTCTACAACTTTACTGTATTAGTTAGAGTTCTATAGAATCATAGAACTTATGGAATGAATATATCTGTCTATGTATCTATTATCTATCAATTAATCATCTATCATCATCTATCTATCTAATCTCTATCATAGATATATTAGATATATTTCTAATAAATTGCACATATATAGGATATTTATTATGTCATTATAACATTAATTTTATGTTATAATATTAATATAGATTTTTTTTTTACAGGCTGCAGTCCAGATAATCTGACAATGGTTTGGCTGTGAATGAAAAGTCCAAGAATCTTATAGTTGCTCAGTCCTACAAAGCTTGATATCTCAGCTGGTCATCTGTATTTGCTGGAACCCCAAAGACATAGGCTCCAATGTCAGTGAGGAATGGATGTGTGTGTGCTAGCAGCAGAAGGAGAACAGACAAAGAACGAAGCAGAAAGTCTGGCCCATATTAAAGGTATATCTTTCTACCTCATGATTTGGATAAAAGGCAAATGTCTTCTCATGTCAAGATCCAGATCAAAGGTGTGAGTCTTCCCACCTCAAAGGTCTGGACTAGAAGTAGATTCACCCACTTCAAAATGAGCAGGAAATCTCTCACAGGTGTGCCCTCCATTTCTGAATTGTAGTTCATTCCAGATGCAGTCAAGTTGACAACCAAGAATAGCCATCACATCTACCCTGCCTCTTCGCTCCTTCATCATTCCCTGAACAGTCTAGCTAGATATTTTATTTTAATTGAAGCTACTGTGAATGGGGCTTTCTTCTTAGCAGATTTGTTTTTGGTCCATAGAAAAGCTACTAAATCTCATGTTTATTCTGTGTCTACTTCTTTACCTGAAAATGTTTATTATGTGAAAGTTTTCTGGTGGGCTTTTAGAGACTTTTAAATGGTTTTGTTCTTACCTATGGTTCTGATACTCCGAGCAGAGCACCGTGTTTACTGAGTGGTGAAAGTGAGCACCATGTCAAGCTATTGATTTCAGAGGAAATGTTTCTGTTTCCCCACTGGCTATTGACTGTGCAAACATCTTTGTCAGTGAAGCGACAACAGAGAGTTGATTCTTACTTTTTTAATCCAGTCAACTAACGAGGGGTATCTATTGATGAACTGAGCCCATTCCTGTTTGAAGTTATTATTTAGCGATGATTAACATTTTCTTTTTACTTGCTGTTTTTCTGGTAGGTTGGATCATCATTCTTATGTTCTTCCCATTTAGTATCAAGGGTCTTTTGGTTTACTGTGTTTATTTTCTTTTATCCATTTTTTTTCTTTCTTACGAAATGTATTCTTTCTTGTGCTCTCATGACTAGGAATGTCTCCTTTATACTGGAGAAAAGGACAGAAACATGGGGTGGAAAAAGAAACAAAGAATAAAAAAGAAAAGAAAAAAGATTGGGGAACAGTAGGGAAATGCATGAACAAAATTAGGAGGATGTATAAAGGGTCATACAAATAGAGCTAAACTGTTTTAATGTAATGAAGTGAAAATTCTGATGAAAGTGTAGTTAAAAAAAAAAAAAAAGTACAGCGAAGAACAGGAGGAAACAACGACCTAAAGATGAGACGTGGAGCAGCTTACTTTTCGGTCTTTGACACTTGGAGAGTTCCAGTTGGACGCACAGAAGGTGGGTGACCTTTAGAACCCATGAACTCTTCTTATCTCTACTCTGGTTTATTTTGGTGCAGAGGCTACGTGGGCCAAGCATACAATATTACCATCTTCACATCTGTAGCTTCCTTGCTTTGAATGTAACAAGATCCTCTGTCAGCCACACTTAGCTTTGCTGTTTGTAGCAGAGGTTTTACAGGTCCTATCCATGCAGTGGCTAATGCGCGAACTAACTAGGAGGTGTCTCATGTGTGCTGGGAGCCAGGGAATCAGCCATAATGCAGCCATCTGAACTGGCAGAGGACCTGCCTATTTTCCACACTCTAAGCAGCCCGTCACCCTGTTTGAGGGACACAGTGACGGGTGTAGGGCATTCTGCCAGAGTTTGAGAGTGCTCAGATGCTACAGTAAGTCATAAGTAGCGCAGCGATGACTCCAGTGGAACTTGACTGGCCTGCCGACCACAGGCTCAGTGCTCTCAGACTTCAGAGTTATTCTGGACTAATGAGACTTGCTGCCAGCCACTCAGCGCTGGCGTACCTTTCTTGAGACACTTTACTGACCGAGCCGAGTCTCCTGCCACCGGAAGGTTTTTAACAAGTTAGTATTTGACCTTCTTGTTCTTCACAGCAGCTGCCAAGAGCTGTTTCTGACCTTGGAGCTATGGTGGTTTAAATTCAGGCTTGCTGTCTTCTAGATTTTCCCCATTCACAGATGTAAGGGTATTCCGTTACCTTCAAACATTTTATTGTATTTGTTAATCGTACATGGTAATGTGCTACATGACGACATTTTCATATGAGTATGCGTTGCATGTTGGGATTATCTCCCCATCTCCCTTATCTTCTTTCTTTTCATTCCTTTCCCCATTAGTGGTCCTTTATTCCCATTCACAATTTTTCTTCTATATTCATGCCATATGCACACAGATAATTTTGCATGGCCATATGAACTCTAAGACTCACATATGAAATAAAAAAAAAACAAATCATGTTTGTCTTTCTGTGACTGGCTTTATTCACTAAATAAGCATCATTTCAAATTGCATTGTATTTCTACAAAGGACCTAACCTCACCTTTATGGCAGAAAACAATCGTTTGGGTATCTGCCCCATCCTTTCTTTATCCATTCTTTGCTTGAGCATTGAGGTTGGGGTTCTGTAACTTAGCTCTGGGTAAGAGTGCTGCATTAGACATTAATATGCAGATACATCTGTGATTTGTTGATGTGTAGCCCTTTGAGTAAATACCAGAGTGATAAAGACAGGTCAAGATTTTTTGGGAAATGGCCATACTGATTTCTACAGTGACTGGGCTAGCTCACATTCCCACCTGCATGGTATAGGGTTCAGTTCTCTCCATAATTCACTATTATTTGTTAATAATTTGTTTAATGCCTGGCATCCTGGCTGGAATGATATGGAATCTCAGTATAGTTTTCTTTCATTTTACTTTATGTGAATGGGTGTTTTGCCCACATGTGTGTCAACCACATGCATGCAATTTCTGTGAAGGCCAGAAAAGGGCATCAGATCACCTGACACAGTCATTAAGACAGTCGTGGGTGCTATGAATCAAGCCTAGTTTCTCTAGAAGAACATTCAGTGCTCTTAATCATTGAGACATATCCCTGGCCCCACAATATAATTTTGATTAACATATTTCTGAGGTCTAGTGAATATTTTTTCATGTGTATGCTGGGCATTATTTTCCTTTTTTTTTTTTTTTTAAAGAGAGAGAACTGGCTGTTCAATTCCTTAATGCATTGATTAGGCTTTTTGATTTCTTGTTTAGTTCTGTTAGTTCTTTGCATATACTAAATGTTAATCCCATATCAGAGAAATGAGTAAATGTCTTCTCTTATTTTGTAGCTGTCTTTTTACGAGATTAACTATTTAATTTGTGATACTGAGACCTTTAAATTTTATTTCATTGAAGGCCTTCTTATAGTTCCAGAGTGTGACTCCATGACCATCATGGCAGGGAGTGTGGAGGCAGGCAGGCAGAGATGGCATTGGAGCAGTAGTTGAGAGCTTACAACTGATTCACAAGCATGAGGCAGAAGGAGAGGGAACCAATTAGAATATCATGGGATTTTGAAACCTCAAAGCCTGCCGTCAGTGACACAACTTCCCCAGCAAGGCCACACCTCCTAACCCTTCCCAAACAGTTCCACTAACTGGGGACCAATCATTCAAACATATGAGCCTATGGGGCCATTCTTATTCAAGACATCACAGATAATTTCAGCTTCAGGCCCTACATTAGGGACTTTCATGCATTTTTAGTCCGTATTTGTGTAGGGTCAGAAATAGGGGTCTAATTGTATTCTTCATCACATGGATGTCCAGAGTTCTTGGTACATTTGTTAGAGAGGCCACCTTCTCCCCAACATATGCTTTGGAATCATTGTAGACAAATAAGTAGTTGTGGATGCATGTTTGTATCTGGATCCTGTGTTCTATTCCACTGATGTACACATTTGTTTTTGTGCTTTATTTATCATGTTTTATTTATTTATTTTTGTTATCCTGACTTAACTGTCACCTAAAATAATCCATTTCCCCATCTGAGTAGCTTTTTGTCAGCACATATTATAACTCCACAACAGAAATGAAGCTAGAACAGAAATTGGTAGCAAGGAGGGTGGGTGGGTTCCTTGCTATGCTGGATCATACTCTGTAGGTTTAATGGCTTGGACTGCTTTTATCTAAGGAATGTGGAAACCTTTGCTGAATTGGATTGGAAAAGCCATTGAATACTAGAAGCAGGGCATAATGGACCATTTTAATGGACACAAAGAAGATAAGAATGCTAAAGAAATGTGTGTAGTTGAGGTTCAGCTCATGGGGCTTTAGAGGGGAACAATGACTTTATTAGGAACAGGGGCTGTTCGTATGGGTACCTTGGCTAAGAATCTTGGCTGACTATGCTGAAGCTGAAGAAGCAGTTGTGATTGCCAAAGGCATTGTCACTGCCGGAGAGAGACGTCCTGAGCTTCGCTGGGCAGCAGGAAAGTGTTACCTCCAGGTCAGCACACAGAGACCAATACAACTCCCCATTATGAAAATACAATAATAAACAGTAGTCACCTCTTAGACATCAATAATTTGGAGGAATAAATGCACAGTGACATTATGATATCTACCAACATATTAGTTATTATGGGGAAGAACAGAAAAGAAGAGAGCAGAAAAAAAACCCCAGTGATTATTGGCTTGGTAGAAAAAGTAAGAAGGAAGAATGGATGAAAGTATTTTTGGTGGTCAGGGTCTAGGCTGCGTGATTCCTGCAGTATTTCTTGGAGTCAACAGATAAGTGGATCTCTTTTTTTGTTTGATCCAGTCTGCAAGTCTGTTGTATTGGTTGCTTCTCTATTGATGTGATAGAAATACCATAACCGAGCCAACTTATAAGAAGGGAGGGTTTATTTCAGGCATATGGTTCCATCATAGCAGGGTATCATGGCAGCAATAGCAGGAACGTTGCCCAAAGCAGCAACCACAAATCGGGAAGCAGGGGGAGCTAACCTGAAGTCTTTTGAAACCTTAAAGCCCGCTCTCAGTTATAGACTTATTCTACCAAAGCTACACCACCTAATTCTCTCCAAACCTCCCCTAACCTGGGACCAAGTATTCGAAGACCTGAGACTTATGGTGAACATAATATTCAAATAGTAGCATCTGTTTCTTTTGACTGGGAAATTTAGACAGTTAATATTTAGAGGTATTGTGAAAGGTCTATGTTAATTTCTTCCATTTTGTTTAGCATTTTCTTGTTCTTGGCCTCCTATCCAAACAATTGGAAACAAAGGCTCAGGAAGACTTGCCAAAATAGTAAGATAACTCCATTCAAAGCAAACTGAGGGTGCAGATTAGATTGTCTCCTGAATGAGGACACCCAGAGGACCCAGTTATTGTTTGGGGTTTTATTTTATGGAGTTCAAAGGAAGAAGGAGTTTGGCTACTAAGAGCCATCTCATGGACTGTTCTTTGTTTTGGTCGACAGGTCACATGATCACTTTTGTACTGCCCATTTCCTCCCCTCAAGAATCTTTTAATCATATCCATACTCAGATATACAGCAGCCTACAATAACAAAATAGGAGTTCTCCTTAAAATGCATGTGCATCCCAAAACAGTCCAGGCTAGACCAGTCTTCCCATCTCTTATGTCTCAATAGATTGAGGATAGGTTTAAATAGAAAATGTTGAAGTTGGTTACTGATGGAGGAGGAATTTATTCCATTTTGTTTAGTGTGTGTGTGTGTGTGTATGTGTGTGTGTGTGCATGTAGCCCAAATGTGGCTAAGCATCAAAGATTTCTTTTCTCTTTTCAATATTATTAAAATACCATGGACTTTTATTTGGTTGCTTCTACCAAGTGAGCTTTTCCATGTTTAGTCTTTTTTGCTTTCCCTGGCTTTAATTCAATCAACTCAGGTCTTTTTGTGCTAGGCAAGCCTTCTGCCACTGAATTGATGCCCTCAGCAATGACCTCTGCTTTATAATTTTTTTTATATACATAAAAGAGGTGCGTTTTCCAAAAAAAAAAAAAAATTGGTACATTGAAGATGTTTGTCATTTTGTAGTGGTGTTTTGTCGATTGATTTCTGGTCCTACTCTCAATATTTTTATTTACACCACTTTATTTATGACATGTTCTATGCATCACTGTACTGGCTAGTGTTGTGTGTCAACTTGACACAGGCTGCAGTTATCACAGAGAAAGGACCTTCAGTTGGGGAAGTGCCTCCATGAGATCCAGCTGTGGGGCATTTTCTCAATTAGTGATCAAGGGGGTAGGGCCCCTTGTGGATGGTGCCATCCCTAGGCTGAAAGTCTTGGGTTCTATAAGAGAGCAGGCTGAGCAAGCCAGGGAAAGCAAGCGAGTAAGGAACATCCCTCCATGGCCTCTGTATCAGCTCCTGCTTCCTGACCTGCTTGAGTTCCAGTCCTGACTTCCTTGGTGATAAACAGCAATGTGGAAGTAAGCCAAATAAACCCTTTCCTCCCCAACTTGCTTCTTGATCATGATGTTTGTGCAGGAATAGAAACCCTGACTAAGACAAATTGGTACCAGAAGTGGGGTATTCCTGTGACAACCTGACCATGTTTTGGGGAGGATTGTGAAAGGACTTTGAAACTTTGAGCTAGAAGAGCTCTATGGGATGTTGTGTAGGAGCTTGGAAGATCACGTTGAGAACAGTGCAGAAGATGGAGACCTGGCTTGTGAAATTTCAGAGGGAAGATTAAAGACTCTATCAGGGCCGTTGTTATTTTGATTGTGAAGATTCTGTGGTTCTGGTTAGCTGGGGCTGAAGAATCAGCTGTGATTAACAAGATACCAGAACTACTAAAATGAAAACTGCATTACTGGGACTATTGATGCTGGTTAACTGGAGCTAAGAAATTAGCGGTGATTATAAGAAGGGACCAGCATCATTGAGGTGACATCTTCTGGGAAGTGTTTTTTGAGAGCAAAGAGGTTGTGTTCCAGAGATAGCCAAGGTTGTACCTTGTGCTGCAGCAGGACTTGGTAATGTGTAAGAGTCACCCAGATGATACTGGTTTTGAAGGCATGAAGAGGTCATGAAGAACAGCTGAGGCTTAGCACAGTGAGAGGCCATGGAAGGCCATTGGTGAAGGTGCAGCCTCAGTTGCAATTGATGGCCCAGGATTGAAGGAGTCATGCAAAGGAGTTGAGGCCTGGCGTGATGAAGAGAGCCTATGAGAGGCTATTGGTGAAGCCTAGTTACAGCGGAAGACAGTGTTTTGGGAATGCCAGTACCATGACTGACCACCAAGAACAGCAGCAGCAGTGGAGTACAGGCATCTGGAGCCGAGAAGACAAGGTGTGTGCTACAAAGGGCAGAACTGGAGAAGTGACCCAAGCCCTTGGAGGAATCCAGAAGATCGTGAGTGGATCCCAGACATTGGACGGTTGGAGTTTGATTTTTGCTTTTGATTGTGACTGTGCCCTGATATTTTTCCCTCTTGAAGGAAGAATGTATTTTAGTGGAGCCCACAGTTAAGAGACTGTGAATTTTAAAAGAATTGAATTTTAAAAGATATTTGACATTTTAAATTGAACTTTTAATATGTAAAGACTGTGGGACTTTAGATCTTGAGGATGAATAAGAAAATAAGGGTTGAAGCTTAATAGTGATGTGTTTGTGTGTCAAGTTGACAAGGAGTCAATTGTACTGGCTGGTTTTGTGTGTCAACATGACACAGGCTGCAGTTATCACAGAGAAGAGAGCTTCAGTTGGGGAAGTGCCTCCATGAGACCCAGCTGTGGGGCATTTTCTCAATTAGTGATCAGGGGGTAGGGCCCCTTGTGGGTGGTGCCATCCCTGGGCTGGAAGTCTTGGGTTCTATAAGAGAACAGGCTGAGCAAGCCAGGGAAAGCAAGCCAGTAAGGAACATCCCTCCATGGCCTCTGCATCAGCTCCTGCTTCCTGACCTGCTTGAGTTCCAGTCCTGACTTCCTTGGTGATAAACAGCAATGTGGAAGTAAGCCAAATAAACCCTTTCCTCCCCAACTTGCTTCTTGGTCATGATGTTTGTGCAGGAATACAAACCCTGACTAAGACAATCACTTTTGTTGCTTTTTTGATTTTATATGTTTTGAATTTCTTGCTTTTTAAATTTTCTTCTCTCCCACATTTTATGGAAGTAGCTCACTTTATTTCCATTCTATTTGCAGTGACTGTAGTAGTTAGTCAACCTCTCAATGTCCTCTCAGCTCTGAAAGGCCTGCTGAACACACTTTAGCTGCTATAACTATTTCATCTCATATCTAAGTTTTTGTCAGTATTCTGGGGATATCACATTTTAAACTCTACAAATTAGATATTAATTTGTACAGATGTATTTTCAATTTGTCAGGATCTCTGCTCTCTCTTCTTCCTAACTTCCCAAGATTTCCACTTTTAAAACTCAACCTCATGTTTATTATTTCAATGATTGTTCCCTATACAGATTTCTACAGTGGAAATCTTCTGATGACCATTCTTTTTTTCTTTCTTTCTTCAGATTGTTTATTGCAAAAACAGTTTGCATTTAGTTTATGAATGGATTTTTATTCTCTGTGCAATTCAGGATCAGCGATTATTTTCCCACAGCATATTGGAACTATTCTGTGTCTAATCTGGGACTGGAGATATAATTGACTCTGAGCCACAATCTGGGTGCTGGAAGTGGAACCTGGATTCTCTGCAAGTGCAGCCAGTGTTCTTAACTCCTTAGCCACCTTTCTAGTCACATAAGAAAAAAAAGTTTTATTCTAAACTTTCTGATTCGAGTCTTCTAGACAGGCATGGCATTATCAATTGTCAGTTCTTTCGTGCCTCCAGGCTGTCCACATTGAGGGATTTGGTTGAATAGTCAAGTTTGAAATCAACAATCTTTTCCATTCTTTGTGCTTTAGAAACATTTTCAAAGCACATTTTATGCTCCTAGCCCATACTTTTTCAATTAATTAGGTTTCTCTTATAAAATATTTTTAGATCAAAAGGATGATTTACACAGAACTAAACCCCAACAGAATCCATCCTTTTTTTTTCAGTGTTAATGGAAGAAAAAAAACTAGGACAGATAAATAGATGTGCCAAAAGGAAAACATGGGGTAAAATCTCCTGGACTTGTTGCTAAGGGCTTTCAAAATTTTATCTATCTATCTATCTATCTATCTATCTATCTATCTATCTATCTATTATCTATCTATCTATTAATCCATCTATCTATTCATCTTTCTGTCATTTGTGTGTGTGTGTGTGGGGGGGGTATGTGTGTATGTGTGTTCACGTGTGTGTGCATCCATGTTACGGCATATGTAGGAGTTGGTTTTCTCCTTCTACCATGTTGGTAACTCAGGTCATTAGGATTTGCTGCAAATACCTATACTTGTTGAGCTTTTTTGCTGGCCCTCTATTGAAAAAAAAAAACCAAACAAATTTCTGTTTTGTTGTTGCTGTTGTTTCCACATTTTAATTCCTAGGTTTAGTACTCAGGACATAAAGACAGCGGTAAAAACTTAAGAGTGGCTGGGCACGGGAGGCAGAGGCAGGTGGATTTTTGAGTTCAAGGCCAACCTGGTCTACAGATTGAGTTCCAGGACAGCCAGGGCTATAAAGAGAAACTCTGTCTCAAAAAACAAAACAAAAAACCCCGAGAAAAACAACAACAACAACAAAAAAAACAACAAAAAAACCCCAAGAAACAAAAAAACCCCCAAAACCCCAAACAAACAAACCTTAAGAGTGCATACAGATACATAGAAAAACTGCAAGTGAATTTGAATTAAATTATGAAACACTTATATGCTTTCATAAACATGCAACATTTTAGATACTACCTAAACACACACACACACACACACACACACACATACACACACACACACACACATACACACACACACACACACACATACACACACACGGTGATTTCATTGTTATTATTTCAACAGATGTCTATGTGGCAACACACATATGAATACATACACGCATATCACACATATACCCACACATATACAATACACACACAGTGATTTAATTGTTATTATTTTGACAGATGTCTAGATGGCAACATACATACACACACATACATACAAACCACACAAATACACACACACTGTATTGACTGGTTTTGTGTGTCAACTTGACACAAGCTGGAGTTATCACAGAGAAAGGAGCCTCTCTTGAGGAAATGCCTCCATGAAGTCCAGCTGTAATGCATTTTCTCA
Organism: Montemys delectorum; assembly: GCA_019843815.1. Lineage (NCBI taxonomy): Eukaryota > Metazoa > Chordata > Mammalia > Rodentia > Muridae > Montemys > Montemys delectorum. The sequence continues at coordinate 11,077 of JADRCD010210271.1, forward strand.
ATTAATGGTTAAGGGTAGGTGGTGCCATCCCTGGGCTGGTAGTCCTAGGTTCTATAAGAAGGCAAACTGAGCAAACCAGGGGAATTGAGCCAGTAAGTAACATCCCTCCATGGCCTCTGCATCAGCTCCTGCCTACAAGTTCCTGCTCTGTGTGAGTTCCTATCCTGACTTCCTTTGGTGATGAACAGCAATGTGGAAGTGTAAGCTAAATAAACCATTTCCACCCCAACTTGCTACTTGGTCATGATGTTTGTGCAGGAATAGAAACCCCAGCTAACACACACACACACACACACACACACACACACACACACACACACACGGTGATTTCATTGTTATTATTTTGACAGATTTCTAGGCTGCACTTGGGATAAGTGGAATGACTTATCTTAACATCCTAGCTTTGGGGGAGAGGTACTGTATCCAACTAAAGCAGTGATCTGAACTCTGAACCAGGCTTAGGCCCAGAGAAAGCACTGGAAGACATTCTCCTGGCCATTCCTCTGAAAACTACAACAGGGAGGGTCACTTCCTAGTCTTGTTACCAGGTTGGGAACTATTCAATACCACCTAAATGTGGCTAGTACAGCTCGAGATCTGACTGGGGCTTAAGTGCTTAGAATTGCAGTCTTACTTATGTCAGGGAACCCACTTAAATAACAAACTGAAACCACCAGGGTAATGTATCTAACAGGAGAATAGAAAAGGAAAAAAATACAGTAAATATTTTAGAGAACATTGGTCAATTACTGTATGACCAGAAGCTTTTAAAATAATGACAGTTCAAATAGACAGTTTGACATTCTTTCAAATATGCTTTTTGAAATGGATTTTTTTAAAAAAACATCAATTTTATACTAAAAGTTTAGTACATTAGAATAATCTGAGATATTAAAACTCAAGCCCTTCATCCTCAGAAGGGCACTGTTTCAATTTAAATTAATAGCTTTTTTTTTTTTTTTTTAAAGTTTCTTCTCATTATGTGTATTAAAGTCAGTCTCTACCATTTTGGGAGTCGAAGTACTGAAAGTCATATAAAAGGTTTAAAGAAATTACCTGGCGCTCGTCCCTCCTAGCAAATCTCTCTTCCTCAAAAGTGCTTGTCAGAGAATCCTATTAGTGTACAACAAAGAGGCAGACTGGCTAGTGTGGCACTGCCTTCCCCTCTGGTGACACTTTCCTCAGTGTTCTTGAGGCTATCTCATTTGACACTTTGGAAGGGCTGCCAAGTCCTTCCTCTCTCCCGTAAACAAGGCTGTCACTCAAGAAGCAATCCCCATGCTGAGGCGGGGAGTGGGGGTTAATGGCTTTGGAAATAGAAAACAGAACAGCCATCAAAAGGACTTTTAATACCAGGAGAATTATCGGGGAAATAATGGAAATCAAATGAAATAAGAATATAAATAGAGCGTGGTACAAGCTACGTTTGGTTAAAGGTTTCATATCCGTTGAAATTTTGTGTTACCTGGGAAGAGTAATGAAAAGAAATAAAATAGATTGGAAACGGTTACCCTTGAGAAGTTATTTCTGACTTCTTGGCAGGGCTCCCCTGTGGCTGCCAATGCCTATATACTGCGGTTCATTCTTACTTTCTTTTCAACTTCAATTCTACTTTACAAGTCCGCCTTCCGTTAGTTTTTTCCTCCTTAAGAGTGTCTTTGATTTGTCATTTAGTTTAGTGGTTAAAGAGACGAGCCGAGCCTCTGTATCTAGGGAAGTGCTGACATTTTAAGTTTGTGATGGGTGACCTTTCAGAGTCAAATATTCTCAGAGAATCGTGAGAACTTATATTTCTGGGGAAGATTCTGTTCAATATGAGTATGGAGACAGAGGAGACGGGATTTAGAAGAGTGGAGAGGCACTTTCAGGAAGGACACCGTGTCGTCTTCAAAGCTGGTGAAATTGTGCAGAGCGACTTTGTGTTATCACATTTAATTAAGCTTCGGAAGGACGCAACTGTCTGGCCACCTGTGCACTTTTTACCACTGATTGGTCAGTCTGTTATGAAGTTCTTCTGTTTTTATAGATAGTAACTCAAGTCGTTGCTAGTTCAATGACTCTCATATGATATTATTGTTATTAATTCAATACACTTAAAGACTAACATGCAGAATTCTGCTTCCAGGGTAAAGAAGAGACTGCATTGCAGTTTATCGTCTAGTTAAGAACAGAGACACAATAGACAAATATATTTGTAATTACAAATGGTAAGAAATTGATTTATTTTAAAGGCAAATAAGAAGGATTTGGGTGAGGAGATTAGATAATATTTATATATAGAAAATATAATAAAAGCTGGCATTGTAGTGACATATACCTATAATCTCAGCTCTTGGGACGCTGGGGCAGGAGGACTGTAAATTCAAAGTCAGTATGGGTTACACAAGTGAGACTCTGGCTCAATATTAATAGTAATTATAATAAGAGAGGAACTGGGGAAAGACTTGCTGTAGCATTTTCTCTGTCCAATCACAATAGGGCAGAGACAAGCTTGTGATTGGACAGGAATAGAGAGGTGGAGCTAGAGTTGGAGGAAGGCAAAAGGTCAGGAGAGTTGGAGGAGGAAGAAGGGTCAGGACCATGAAAGGGTTGTCATCATGGATGCAGACGATGCGGTCGAACCAGACCCCACGAGGTTATACAACCAAGCAAAGGTTCTTACAAAGTAGATTAATTGGGTTAGAATATTGTCTCTGTTATTTGGTTCTGAAATTATTGCAATTGGCATCTTGTAAATTGTGATTTTACTATTATATAAATCTGATTGGATATTGAGGCCTTTAAGAGTGATGCTTTACTTACTGGGTAATAGTTGCTATTTAGATGAATGATTGTGGGAGTGTGTAAGGAGTTGCGTGCGAGCAAGATGTAGCTTGCTCGGAGGAAATAATAAAAACCCACAGGAGCTTAGTATTGAGGCCGAATGGTACCTGCTCAAAAATGTGGCCCTGTGGGAAATGGAGTTTGTGGGGGTGGTTTCATTTTATATAATTCCCACAACAAAGACTGACTTCTCTCTAACCACAAGGGCCTGGGTTTGAATCCCCAGTACCCATGTAAAAGTATAGTATGGCTTCTTGTACTTGTTAATCAAGCAGTTGAGTGGCAGAGATAGGCATGTCCTAAGAGCATGCTGGCCAGACAGCCTAGGAGCATCTGCCTCAAGGCAGCTAGGCAGAGAGTAATAGCAACAGATACCTGATATTCTGTTCTGGCCTCTAACCTGCCTTCATGTACACAAATCGCGCACGCGCGCGCGCGCACACACACACACCACCACCACCACCACCACCACCACCACCACCACCACCACCACCACCAC
>JADRCD010210271.1:14408-27104 GCA_019843815.1 Montemys delectorum
ACCACCACCACCACCACCACCACCACCACCACCACCACCACCACCACACACACAAATAACAAACTAACTAATAGAATACAGAGAAACTAACCCAATATAATTTGGTAGGTGAGCTAGGCATCCGGGCTCACCTTAGGTGGAATAAAACTGGAGACCTTTGTTATGTGGAATAGATATCTAAATATTATTATACTCTCATGAGCAGCCTTGTGTTTGGGACCTAGCAGGTGTTTATGGTTTATCCTGAGAGCTGTAAAACAGAAAAGACTGTCACTGGTTCCAGCAAATGCATGGCCAGGATGTACACAGCACATGCTGGAGGGAACGATTGTGGACCAGAGTGCGTCAGGGTTGCACAGAGCACAGGAACTCCCCCTCCCCCCCGAAGCTTGCCTATGAGATCCTGAAAGGTCACATTCTTGAGATATTTATGACAGATCTCCATGAACATTTCTTACTATTGTGATGAAGAGGGGAAGCAAAATGAAGCAAAAGGCCAGCTTTGTCAGCTGATTTCCTAAGCTTTGTTTCCATGGGCAGGGAGAGAGTGATGGTGCAGTGTTTGTGAGCATCTTAACGGGTTCTCCTGATGGAAGAGTAACTCGATAAGACTGTAGGACTCTGTGGGCAACACATCTAGGAAGTCAACTGCATAGAACAGACTCCAAATCATGTGTCAAGGAGCTTCAAGTTTACATTGGAGTTGGTAACCTGACAGATATCAGTTACATTCGGGCTACTTAAATACGTAAATCTACTGAGTTACAACCCAAGACATAATTCATTTGTAAAAGCATTTGATTTAATGTTTTAAAATACAGTCTGAGTGTGTGTTTACATAGGTGTTGAGAGGCCAGAAGTCGATGCTGTGTGTCTTCATCAATCACTTTCCACCTCTATTTTGAGACAGGGCCTCTCACTGGACCTGAAGCTCACCCGTTGCTGAGCTGCCAGTGAGCTCCCAGAATCTTTCTGTCCCCACCTCAGCAGCATGGGGATTGCAGGCATGTGCTACCATGCTTGATTTTTCACATGTGCGCTAGGGATGGAGCCGAACTCAGCTCCTCATGCTTCCTGGAGGACATTTTGCTTACTGAGCCCTCTTCCTTTTAATCACCGACTGTATAAATGTACCATGTTTTATCTCTCCACTCATTAGGTGATGGATATGGCGAGTGCTTGTGTCTTTTGTCTGTTATAAATAATGTAGTTATGAGCATTCATATCCATTTTCTTTCGAGGAGTCTGGTTTAGGTACATGTGAATGCCGCCAACCTTGATAACCAAGTCTTGAATGATAGCAGCCAAAAGAGTTCCTCTAGTTATCATTGCTCTACAAATCCATAAGTTAAATAGCCATCAACACACCCAACTACCTCTTTTAGAGCTAAGTGGGCAGGAGGCTTCAGAGCCTGCTTTCGGAATAATAAAATGTAAATATACACTGAGGAAAGCAAGAAGATTTGTTTATGTATCCCCTGCAGTCAACAAACAGGCAGGGTTGGGCTGCCTCCTTATGAGGGGAGGGAGGAGAACTGAATCCTGGCCTTAGGCTTGAAAAATCATGGACCCATTAAGGTGAAACCCAGTGCTGGGGAAAACTTCATGATCCCTACTACCAGGCCAACACCCTTAATGGAGCTGCTGGAATTGCTAAAGGCAGAGCTGCTGAGGTGCCATAGATGGAGGCCAGCTAGCCTCGACCATGCCTCCCATAGTCAAATCTACTCCCCGAAGAGCATGGAAGGTAACCTACAACATGACTCTGTCTGATAGCACAGTACCCAAGTCCATGAGATGCAGCACTCAGTAGAAAACAATGGCCATATACACTGCTCATGATGAAATGGCTGGACCAATCCAGCATCAGGTATACGTACACCTAGAGCCTGAATCATGTCTTGCATTGGAGGACTTCTGAATTAAACCCATCATTCTGAGACTGTGTAAGACACAGGTGAAACACAGCTTAGCAAAACTCTTAGTGGTCAAGGAGCTGTGTCTACCACCTGTTCCCCAACTTTGGGAAAATGAGATTGTTATGTCCATGACAGTGCTCATTAATAGGACTTACAAAGTTCCCTGGCTCAGGGAGAGATCATCACCCCACTGGTGTGAGCTTGTGTTTTGGCTTGCATCCAGCATGGGCCTCTGTGAAGGTCCTTGGGACCATGGTACTCAGGGAACCTCAGCTTAGCATCAGTGTAAGTGACCAAGGAACTGACATCACCCACATGATTCCGGCAGCAAGGAGTACTACAAGACCCTAAGGCCAGACAGAGTCTTTAAGGCTTGAATCACACTGAGAAATTCTCATTAAGTAATGGTGATCTGTTTTCAAAAGAATAAGTAAAGAGAGACAGGAAGGAGAAAAAAAAAATCACCATTTCATGTTTTGATACATAATTGAACCATGTTTCTCTGAAGCTGACTGCTATCACTCACTGAAGAAAAGAACACGGAAGGAGGGGTAGGTCTGAGGTGGAGCATCATGTCTGGCTTTCAGGGTGGTGAGTTGTAGCTCCTTTAAGATAGCTGAATATCCAATGCACTACAAGCCCGAACCTCTGCAGCTAACTTTGTAGAGTTCATTGCAAATGTCCACCATCTTCTCCCTTTGCATTTCAGGTATGGATAGATGATACGTTTCCTTACTCTGAGATAGCTCGTGAGACCAGGTCTATTCATTCCTGGTGCTCAGTTGATTCTCCAGCACTGTCAGTCTTCTGAAGGCCTTTGACAACTTCATGTTTAAAGACAAGAAGGAGAACAAAAACATTTTATAGTAGCATTGAAGGTCTATGAATTTATTTAAAAGCTCTCCAACTTTTAATATATTTAAGTATATACATATATATAAATGGTGGGAAAAACTATGTCCTTGCAGGTGAACATTGTCTTTTCAACTAAACATAGTGTTTTGTTTTTCTCTGTAATACTTGATTCCTCCAATGCATTCCTGGGCAGAAAAGATTTCCCCATAAAATATTGAGGAAAGCTTAAGAAACTTTCATTCCAAAGCTATGGAGTTAATCCCCATAAAGTGACAGTTTAGTCACCAACCTCCATAACTACTGACTGCTAAGAATAAAAGTTAGGGGAAAGGGCACAGGGTGGCACAAATGCAATTTAGAGTGTTAAACATTTACTCTGTAAGCATCTGTGATGTAACAAACCACACTGACATTTTTTTCTATGACATTAGTAGGCACTCATCCATTACTGTCTGTATCATGTGGGATAAGTGGCAACAGAGGGTCACAATCCAGCAAAAGGAACTGAGCAAGAACATAATGTCTTGACCATGGGGGAGGTGTGTATTGAAAGCAGTACACCATGAACGCCTGAGGCCAGCTGCAGAGTGAGATGGGAGGGGTATTCTCAGCACTTTAAGCAGAATGAATTCCCCTGATAAGCTTGGCAGACCTTCTTCATTAGTGAAGGATGGGGAAGCTACCACAGAGCATTCATTCTGGTTGGTTCTCTCTCACCACACAAACTGTAGACTGTAGCCGAGCCTTAAATGAAGTGATACCAACAAATAGCTCTTACCCTGGCCAGCAATAACATATAAGTTGGCGACTTTTGTGATATTATAAAATCCTAAATTAAGTGCAAGAAATACAACAGACCGTGCAATGAATAGGATGAAGTCAGCTTCACATTTTCTTCCTCAGGTGATGGTTAAGTCAGTGGCGAGATTTTGGCGCATTCTCTCACTCTGCACAGAGACTCAAAAACAACCAGTTCCAGTTTCTGCCTTCTCCCCAGTAAATCCAAGGAGAAAACCATCTGAAAATATAAGAGAGAGAAAAAAAACCAAAGGAAATCCATTCCTTCCAACATGTACACAACAAATGCCCAGAGCAATCTAATTAATGAAAATCCTTCCTTTCATTAGATGGAGTCAAGAAAAAGCTGGGCTAAGGCTGGATACAAAATGTTGCCTTTGAACAAATACCACTCACCATGGCAAATGGTGGTCTCTGAAAAAGTAACTTAATACTAATTCAACTGAAGTGTTACTGACATCAGATACTGAACCAAACAGCTATAGATGTTTTATAAATGTTTTCTGCATGTGTATCATGTGGAATGTTAAGTAATTAGCTAATTATAGCATGATGAAATGGGATACTATATAAGATGGAGGATTAAATGTGAGGAGAAATAGCTATGAGTAAATAATACACTCATTTTAAGAGTCTTACAACGTACAGCTGTCAAGACGGCTCAGTGGAGAAGTATGCTTGCCACCAAGAATGGTGCACACGCATACCATCAATGTAAAGATCTAAATCCTTACAAGGTGGAAAAAAAATCAAGGAATTCACTAATGAAGCAGTTTACACAATTCACCAATACTGGCAAAAGTATGATTACACAATGAGGAGAATTGAAGCTGGGGATCTTTCTGGAACTCATTATAACAGAGAAGGCTTTGTGAAGGTAGTTGGATTTATTGAGCCTGAAAAGATTAGTAAGAGGTTTCAAAACAATATTTGTCCCTCCCTTCTGACCACCAAGAATGAGAAGTAAATGCTCACAATACAAATGTTGGCTATGTTTGAGGGGAAGGGAGATTTTAATTAAGGGCAGCAAACAAAATACCAGTGACTTTCAGAGACAGAGGTGGCTAAAGGATACCTCAGGAAAATGAACAGAACACGTCGAAGTGAAAATAGGTGAGAAGACATCAAAAGAACCAGTTCAGAGGGACATGGCTTTCATGTAAGGGAGACTAGTCTAAGGTCATCTCACAAGCTTGTGTTAAGCACCAAAATGTCTGAAGTCTTTAATGAGGATCCCTTTACAAAGATTCCGGACAGAAAAATGACCATTCTCCTCCTGCTGACTCTAACTCCCTTGGTCTTTGGATGACTGTAAGTAGCATCCCTTTCTATGTGACCACTGTTGTCTTTTAATTTCCTACAGTGTTAAACATCCTTCTTGAATCAGGGAGCCAGATATAATCAGGGAGCTACTTATAGTCAAGAACACAGTCATCACAGCATATGAATCTCACAAAGGCCAGATTATAGGTATGGAAGACTGTAGGCACCCTGCACAGAGATTCCTGTGCTTACTAAACTATTAGAGGTTTCCTGTTCAAGTAGCCCCTGTAATGAAAAAGTATAATGGAGGGAGGGAAGAAGAAAAGGAGAAGAAGGAAAGAAAGGGGAGAGATGGAGGAAAGGGAGGAGAGGTAGGGAAGGAAGAAGGAAGAAAAGAAGCAGGAAGGAATGAGGAATGGAGGAACTGAAATGGAAGGAGGGGAAAGGAAGGAAGGAGGGATGAAGATGACAGTTGGAGGGAGGGGGGAAACATGGAGGAAGGGAGGAAAGGCATTCTCTTTTCATTAATATTTAGTTTTGAGTTTTGGAGACACAGTCTTACTCCGTAGCTCAGGTTGTTCCCTATAATCTTCCTTCCTTCATCTCTGGGTTCTAAGAGTACAGACACATGCCGCTATACATGGTTTGTTTTCAATCACAACACAGCATTTCCTCCTATTACAAACCAGATAGACTTTAAAATACTTGTGACTTTGTCACCAACTATGTTTATACGAACACACCTATGCATATAACAACAATGTGATGGTTTGTATGTGCTTGGCACAGGAAGTGGCACTATTAGGAGGTGTGGTCTTGTTGGAGTAGGTGTGTCACTGTGGATGTGGGCTTAAGGCCCTCACCCTAGCTGCCTGAGGATTCCCAGTCTGTTCCTGGCTTCTTTCCGATGAAGATGTAGAACTCTCAGCTCCTCCTGCACCACGCCTGCCTGGATGCTGCCATGCTCCCGGTTGATGACAAGGGACTGAACCTCTGAACCTGTAAGCCAGCCCCAATAAAATGTTGCCATTTATAAGATTTGCCTTGGTCATGGTGTTTGTTCACAGCAGTAAAACCCTAACTAAGACGAACAGTGAGTGGAAAAGGGGACCATGATATTGAAGGACAGGGGGAAGGGGGCTAGGAAAGAATTTGAAGGGAGGAAAGAGAGGGGAGAAATGTTGTAATGATATTGTCTCAAAACTAAAGTAAAAAACAAGAGCACAGATTTTCATATATTACAGCTGCTACATTTAATTGAAAATATGTTATCATCAGTCGAAAGCCAGTAATTGGACTTTATATTGGGTCTTGTTTTTGTGAGAAGAAGGAAAAGTTAATGTACTTCATTCTCATAAGCTCCTTTTAAAATGTATGTGTCTTCTGCTATTCAAATTCATAGTTCTGAAAAGGTCCAAAGGTTTTAGCTTCACAAAGAGGCCCATGACTAAAAACATTAAGAACCATAGCCATGCAAGAAGAAAGTATTTGGTCTTAAAGGAAGACTTGACACCAAGCCTGAGATAGAGAAAGATTTGTTCAGAATGCAGCTAAGTCTCCAAAGGTACCTGGGATGGTGTCTGAGGAAGGGCAACAGCTGTCCTACAGGACTAGTCTCTGTAAGTGCCATTCTCATGGCAATCATCAACTATGTGCTTTTTAAAAATTATGATCAAGGCAAACAATGGGAATACAGCTCCAGAGAGAGGGAAATTAGAGTTAACATCTCCTAAGTACTTGCTTTAACACAAAGGTACCAGCCTGTGGTCTGCCCCAGATCATCATCAGACTTTTAGATGGTTATGCCTCTGAAGCAATTCATTTCTGTACTTGATTCACCCAACCACTCCAGATGCATATGTGTTTTCCCAGTGGGGACTGAAAGAATAGTGCCATTAGGAGCTTTGATACTCATGGGTCTGACCAAATGGTGCTCAGACAAGAAGCTATCTTTCCACATTATCCCATCCTGAGATCACATGAATAAGCTGGCTGAGCTCTTCCAACAAGCCACCAGATAATTAGAGTTCTTAGTAATTAAAGCCAATTGCCAAGTCAACACAGATGGGAAAATTACAACCTTCATAGGATGCCCAGCATCTCTCCCATTTGCCTTTACAAGTCCCTGGTCCTCTAGATGAGTGCCAAAGGAGCTGCTCACTGGTCTTAATCATAGAAGAAAACCTGAAGGAGGTAGGTAAGGCTGGAGGCTAAGGTTCTATGTAAGTTCTGCAGCCTGATTCTATCAAACCCTACCCTTCAGAAGCTGAGAGTAGTGGCCAGCGCTCAGTTGGGTAAACAAACAGCCCACAGAGGATTCTTGCAAATCAGTAGGGAGAAACCACATGGAGAAAACACAGATGGGGGTAGACTCCTAAGAGGCTAAGATTTGGATATTACCACAAACATCGGTTTATTTAGTGACAAGTGGCCATAACCTGAGGACCAATAGGGAATCAGAGGTTCAGATTGATGGATTTGTGGAATTTGCATTGAAAGAAGGAAAAGTCAGTCTAACTTACTATTGCCTATTCCTCTCTTCTCTGCTTTTGAAGTAACCACCCATCTTGTTTATGGAACCATGGAATATGTGAGAATCGTATGCAATGTGGAACGCATAGCTCCAGAATTTAGAATACAATGGCAAGGCAAGTGCTTCAGATCATCTTTTCAGACACTGTCACTTCAAACCTCAGGAGAAACAGTCCAAGGTTATGTTGTAGAGGAGTGGTAGGGTCTGCAAGGAAGACCCTGCACAACACTTCAGATATCCTGTAGGCAACTACTGAGCTCCTCTCTCTGTGTGTAAAGAATTAAAGAAAGCACTCACATAGGAAAATATGCAATAAATAAATAAATAAGCTTCTGATAGGATAATGGCAGACATTCTAGTTTTGCAAAGATACTCAAAGCAGAATGGATTTGAAATTAACTTTAAGAAGCATGTATCAAACAGAGTAGTACAAGGAGAAAACAAACAAACTAACTAACTAACTTAACAAAAATCAAATTCTGTTCCCTATCATACTTGCGAAAGGCCCTCCTTTATGCCAGTGATTTCTTACATACAATCTCTTTGATGACACTTGGCTCTAACAGTCGGGAGCAAGGCACAGAGCAAGGACAGGCTCAGAAACTCAGAACCAGTCTTTCCATCTGCAAAATGTCTGTGAGAGATGCTGAGATGTGGAGATAAACAGCATGAGAAAGAAAACAAACAAGTTTTTTAGTAACTGCTATGTCTTTGCAATCAGAAGCAAGCTAAAGCTAGTATTGAGAGCAGTACATTTGAGATGAGTCTTTTTTCAACAGGAATGCTGCCCATCTCCATTGCCACAGAGCTCTGCTTGAAATGTTAATTGAATGCTTTTATGCCTAGAAAGCTGTGAAGACTGGCAGCAAGGAGAGTAAATAATAATTCAAGGTCCTTTGTAGATCTCGACTTCAAGTAAACAACAACACCGAGTAGTGACAATTTTGGAGGTTTTGGTTTCTTTAAAACCACAGAAATGTTGTAAGACTCTGTTTTCTGTTTTAGTCCCAGGTGTGGGGTGTGGGGCAGCTTTGAAGCAGCTGATAGGATTTGTCTCCTGTGTTAGCAGAGGTTTGACTTTGCCAGCTGCAGATAGTTTCTACAATTGTGTGACAGTTGGAATTCTGGGTATTTTTCAGGGGTTATATAAATGCTAAGGCCCTGAGAGACAATGTGGGTTGTTGTTTGATTGTTGGTTGCTGTTGGTTACTTTTGGTCTTGGTTTGTTAAGTAGCGGTGCACAAAGAAGAAACTCAAAGACAAAATTAGATATCCCGATGATAACGATCAAACTCGCCCCGAGGAACTCGACACCCCTAATCATCAGGAAGTAGTCTGATAATAATGTTCTCTTTCCTTTCTTTCCCTTTTTCTGTCCAATCTAGTGTTAGGGAATTGAAAGGGTGTAAGAAAGAAATACCCAGATAATAGGAAAAAGTCTGGCTACAACACTGGGACTTGCAAGTAGAAAGTGACAAATTGAAGTTGTTTAGTGTTTTCATTAAGCATAACCCTGCATCACAGTGGTACTGGAAGGGAGGGGGTGGGCAAAAAGAGGAGCACTTCATCCTTTCAGAGAAGCACATCAATTTTATTTTTCTCTTATTGCTCTAGGTACTATCTTTGACAGAGCAAAAGGCTACAGCAAACAGGAGAGTTGTAAAGAAGCACTGACCTCCCATTTGGCCAGGGGCTGACCTCCATCCTACCCAGGACAAGCCGCATCCTGTCAAATGGATTTCATGGTGGATGACATAGAGGATTTTGTCACATGGAAAAATGAAAAGAAAATATCTGCGGACATATAATCTCATCCACACTCTACCACTAACAGCTGTGGGACCTTGGGCAGTGGCCATATTTCACCTGTCACATGAAATGGACTCCACATGAGTTGGCTAGATAATGGAGATGTAGGGCTCTGAGGGCCACAGTCTCTGTCTTACTACTCAGACTCCATTGTAGCAGAGAAGCAGCTCAGATATTAAATACACCAGGAAGGCCATGTTTCCAATAAAACTTCTCAGAAGCAGGTAGCAGCCAAGCTTGCCGAAGGCTATGCTTGCTATTTCCTGAAGTAGACAGTCTCAGATCTCTTTCAGCTCTAAAATCTATAACTCTGAAAATGTACCAGGGCATATCAACCACATTTCCTGTGTAAGTGTCACTATCACCCCTCATCGAAGAAGCCTCTCTGTACAGCAAATGGAGAGCATCCTGAAAAACAACAACTGGAAACAATATGGAGGAGCTGGAGAGAGGAAAGTGAGGTGAGGTAGAGATGCAACACTATTTGGATGAAAACATATTTTTAAAGTAGTCAGAGAGAGAAGAAAGAAAGCAAGAATGAACAAATGAATGAATGAAGAAAGGAAGGAAGGAAGGAAGGAAAGAAGGAAGGAAGGCAGAGTAAACCTACCAAATAAGCTTTAACTACCCCCAAAGCGCCTACAGAAGGGTCCAGGAAGGCTTCCAGGTAATACAGAATGCTTTGGCAATCTCTGGAGCTTATCAAGCACCCTGTATCTGGCCAACACATTGCAATAGGAAATATTCAAGTCATTAGGAAAAAGGGATAACAAAATCATCATTTGTGGGAGATAATGACCACCTATATTCTAAAACCATCTCTTTTTGATGGTGAGGAGAGTCACATTTTCAAAATAAGCAACATATAGGGTAACCAACTAGTTCCTCCAAGATTAGTCTGCATTTCTCCAGTTCTTCACTGTGCTCAAGGGAAGGGCATTACATGATTGTCTTGGCCTCTATGGCTAAATACATTCAGCCAATGGAAATGTATATATATACATATGTATATATGTATATATATGTGTATATATGTGTGTATATATACATTCAACAAAGCACTTCTAATTAGATATATGTTTTAAATATGTATCTTGCATACAAATAATATTTTAAAATGTACACGAAGCTAGAATTAGAAGTTTATGAAAGTATAAAATCTATGGGTTCATTACGAATGAAGGTAAGTAAAACTGAAAATGTCCTGCACATGAGTGTAGCCAAAGGTAAAGAGATTGGCAATATGTAAGATCTGCCAGGCTGTAGAACAAATCTCATCATCGTTAGAAACACTCTGGAATATACTGTATGCTGTCCATTAATTCTGCACCTATAAATGCTTTATCTGCAGTCATTCTGTTCCTTGGTAAACATCCAATAGGAAGCTTGCCTATGTACCTCAGCTGATATCAGTCATCATAGCCTAAAACAAGATACAACCCAAATGTCCATCAACCATAAAACTGACAACTAATTATATACTTGTACAATATAGTAGCTTGTATGTAGCTGTGAAATTACTTTCACATCATGCTATTTCAGGGCTGTCGGTGGTATGCTCATCACTCTAGGTCCACTCTCTACTTTCATTTGCTTAATTCTGTGCCCACATAATGACTACCCTGGGCTTCTTCAAATGCGCTGCTTACATGCTAGCTTTTGGTCAGTGACAGCCAACGAGAGCAAATCACAGGCTGGGCAATAGCACACGCCCTAGTGTGCTTTCAGTTACTGTGCTAAGTACCATGACCAAAAGCTACTTGTCGAAGAAGTGGTTTATTTCCACTTATGGCCTATCATGAAGAGAACCCAAAGGCAGGAACCCAGAGGCAAGAAGTGAGGCAGAAGCCACGAAGGCGCTCTGATTATAGGCTTAAACCTCTCGGCTTGTTCCGCTTGATTTCTTATATAACACAGAACTACTTGCCCAGGGTGGCATTGCCCACATTGGGCTGGGCCCTCCAACAGTAATCATTAACGAGCCATTAATCAAAATGTTCCGCATCATTACCCATAGGCCAGTCTGATGGAGGAAGCTTTGCAATCGAGGTTTCCTCTCCGCAGGCGGCTCTAGTTGTGTTAGTTAGGAGAAGAAACAAACAGCAACAACAGCCAAAACAAAAGAAAAAAAAACCAACAACAGTAGAGTGGATCTCCTCTGGATCTGCCTTCCACAATGCGCACGGCATGTTTTGTAGGCTCAGCCCAGCTCCATTCCACTCCTGCTGCTGTTCTTGGTAGATGTCCTGGCATCTGGTCTCCACTGTGACTGAAACCTCATCTTCAACAATTACCCTTCCTAGCCTCTCTTTGAAGACTGTGACCTTGCCTCATGATTTCAAGCTTTAGCTCCGTGACTCTTTCATCCCTGGGATTTCCCCATCAGCTCAACCAGGACTCTTACACATTACTAAGTTTTTCTGCCACTGTGAGATGCAACCATGGCCACCTCTGGACCACAGTTTCTGTGTATTGAACCTGAGCAAACACTGGCAAAAAATTTCATCTCAGGGATGCTGGTCTCCTCTAATCACGGCTGATTTCTCAGCTCCAGCTAGCCAGAAATTATAGAGTCGCCATTTAAATTATCACACAAATGGCTCCAACGAAGTATTTGAGGAACACTCAGACTTCTTCCTGAAGCTTCACAAGTCAGGCCTCCATTGTTTGCACTCAGCTGGCACTCAGCATCACACGCTCTCAGCATGATCTCCCAAGCCCCCTGAACAGTTCTTTAAGCTCAGAACTCAACAGCGTTACCAGCCCAGAGTTTCAAAATCCTTGTCTGGAATAGCCAGTCTTGGATACTAATTTCTCTTCTAGTTTCTGGTCTATCACTGTGATAAATACCATGACCAAAAGCAACTTGGATAGGCAAGGGTTTATTTTGTCTTATTGTAATCTATCATGAAGAGAAGTCAGGGCAGGAACTCAAGGCAGGAACCTGGAATCAGGTACAGAGACCACGGGGGGTGGGAGGGGTGGGGAGGGAGACACTGGTTACTCACTTGCTCCTCTTGGCTTCCTCAGCTTGTTTTCTTATATAACTCAGAACCTCCTTGTCAGGAGTTGTACTGTCCAGTGAGCTGCCCCCGCCCCATCAATCCTTAGTGCCGAAAATGCCACATAGATGTGCACACGGCCAATCTGTGTTACCTTTGCAGAATGTTGCTGGTTGTGGCAACATTCCCTATGGCACCTCTCAACAGTGAGAGCAAGCTGGCTTCTCCTAAACCTTTTCCCTCCTCTGGAGCCTTCAGGTGTGCATGGTAGTGAAGACTCACCACTCTTCACTGTGGGTCGCCAGGGAGTCCTCCATTATCCCTTCCTGATCCTTCATCTTGGTCTTTAATCTTTTAATCTTGCTCACAGCTTTTGTCTGTGATCCCACTAAAATCCTCCCCTTGATTTTACTACTATTCCTGCCAGGAATCTGATCTACACAAAGCCAGGCCCTAGTGTTTACAAACTACACACACACACACACACACACACACACACACACATACACACACACAC
>JADRCD010210272.1:0-10422 GCA_019843815.1 Montemys delectorum
TTTGACTTGAGTGAGTGACTTTATTCTCAGCCCACAGAGAACAGGTTACATTCATTTAAGAAATGGTGTGTGTATTAAGATGTTCTATCTATAAAGTCATTCACCAACTATTTCAATGAACAATGGTTCTGCTTGGAGGGTGGCACAGACATTAGATGAGGGTAAGAATCTGGTTCACTGGCTGTGATAATTTGGAAAAGCATTCATCTCAGAGAAAGAGTAACTTGTAAAGTCTTCTTCTTCAAACTCGATACAAGAGCTAAAAATGTCAAGCAAAGCATTCAGTCTCACTCTTGTTGTTCTCTTTCCTACAAGCCACCTCCCAAGTTAATTGTCTATATCTTCCTTGGGTATATAAATACTTTTGAAATATATAAGCTGCTCTGAGAACCATATTCTAGTGTAAAATCATGAAATAAACAATAGTACTAATACAGAGGCTGAGATAGGAGAAGCAAGATTTCAAGACCCTTATGTTCTACACAGCCAGACACTGTCACAAACAAGCTGAAAGTATACATAGATTGTACAATATTGGACCTATTTCTCCAATTACCAAATTAGAGAGATCATTGGATGACAATCAACAAGTTTCTAATTCCTCATATTTTTGGATTTTAATCACTTAGGATTTGTTGGTAATATTAATTTTCATATTAAGATATTAAGAAAAGGTAATTGTCATTTCCTGTTGTTTTTGTTGTAAGAGGTGGAATTAGATTTGTGTGGATTTATTGAAAGATTACCTTTTTGCTTCTTCTAGGGTGTAGTTTTGCTCCTTACATTGATGTTTTCCATCCATTATCCTTTGTCGGGTTGGATTTGTGTAAAGATATTGTGTAAATTTTGTTTTGTCATAGAATATCTTGTTTTCTCCATCTATGGTAATTGAGAGTTTTGCTGGGTATAGTAGCCTGGGCTGGCATTTGTGTTCTTGTAGGGTCTGTATGACATCTGCCCAGGATCTTCTAGCTTTCATAGTCTCTGGTGAGAAGTCTGGTGTAATTCTGATAGGCCTGCCTTTATATGTTACTTGACTTTTTTCCCTTACTGCTTTTAAAATTCTTTCTTTTTTTTTTTTTTAGTGCATTTGATGTTTTTATTATTATGTGATGGGAGGAATTTCTTTTCTGGTCCAGTCTATTTGGAGTTCTGTAGGCTTCTTGTATGTTCATGGGCATCTCTGTCCTTAGGTTAGTGAAGTTTTCTTCTATAATTTTGTTGGAAATATTTACTGGCCCTTTAAGTTGGGAATCTTCACTCTCTTCTATACCTATTTTCCTTAGATTTGGTCTTCTCATTTTGTCATGGATTTCCTGGATGTTCTGGGTTAGAAGCTTTTTGCATTTTGAGTTTTCTTTGACTGTTGTTTCAATGTTTTCTATGGTATCTTCTGCACCTGAGATTCTGTCTTCGATCTCTTGTATTCTGTAGGTGATGCTTGCATCTATGGTTCCTGATTTCTTTCCTAGGATTTCTATCTCCAGAATTGTCTGTCTTTGTGATTTCTTAATTGTTTCTCCTTCCATTTTTAGGTCCTGGATGGTTTTGTTCAGTTCCTTCACCTGTTTGGTTGTGGGTTCCTATAATTCTTTAAGCGGTATTTGTGTTTCCTCTTTAAGGACTTCTACTTGTTTACTTGTATTCTCCTGTATTTCTTTACAGGAGTTATTCATGCTCTTCTTAAATTCCTCTATCACATCATGAGATATGATTTTATATCCAAATCTTGCTTTTCTCGTGTTTTGGGATATCCAGGGCTTGCTGTGGTGGGAGTACTAGATTCCGATGAAGCCAAGTAGTCTTGTTTTCTGTTGGTAAGATTCTTGTGTTTGCCTTTCACCATCTGTTCATCTCTGGTGTTAGATGTTCTTGCTGTCTGTGGCTGGAGGTTGTTCCTCCTGTGTTCCTGTAAGTCTGTATCAGCATTTCTGGGAGGTCAGCTCTCCTCAGGTAAGACCTGTGTGTAGTGGGCTATGGATTAGTTGTCCCTCCTGAGTCCTGAGGTCAGAACAATCCCTGGAGACAGGCTCTCCACTTTCAGGGAAGAGGCAGAGAGGGCTGTGGATCTGCAGAACCTCTTCATAGGTGAGGAGGGAGGTAGAAATGATCCTGAGCATGCTGCCTTGCTGATTCTGAGGCCTGTGCCTCCTGGCTGGTCCCACCTTCTCCTAGGTGAAGAGGGAGGTAGAAAGGCTCCTACACTGGTTGTCCCTGTTTGCTTCTGAGGCCAGTGCCTCCTGGCTGATCCTTCCTCCTCCTGAATTTCTGGTTTGTAGTACTCTAGAAGGCAAGCTCTCTGCTTGAGGAGAACCAGCAGAGAGGGCTGTGGATCTGCAGAACCTCCTCCTAGGTGAAGAGGGAGGTAGAAAGGATCCCGCCCTGGCTGCCCTGCAGATTCTGAAGCCTGTGCCTCCTGGCTGGTCGCTTGTATATCTATCTGTAGTCCAACTCCCAACAATAGTCAGCAGCAGCTACGAATGGAAGTCCAAGGATCTAGCAGTTGCTCAGTCCCACAAGGTAAGCAGGAGAAGAAGAGAGAGTAAATACCTGTTCTTATGGGAGACGACTACCAAAACATATTAAGAACTTTTATGTCTTATTAGAGATTGTTCATTGGTATTTGGAGGATCTTACAGCAGCCTCCCAAATTACTACCAAGCAAATTCTAAATTTACTCAGGGAGAAATAATCTTATGGAAAGATTCTTCAAAATCATGAGGGATTGTACTGTGAAAGGAATATCATTGCTATTAAAAAGGCTATGATCCACTTTTCTTTGTTGTTGTACTTCAGCGCCAGAATCATATTTATTTTTTAAATTTAATTGTAAGTATACGTTATATGTGTGTATGTACATGAGAATGGTGGCCTATGGGGAGCAGAGGAGTCAGAAAGTGTAGAGCTAGAGTTACAGGTGATTGTGAGCTGCCTGACAAAGGTGTCAGGATTTGAATTCAGATCCTCTGAAGGAGCAACACTTGCTCTTATCCACTGAACCATGCCAGAGACAGCACTCTAAAAGGAGAATAGCACCCACCTCTCCCTCTCTCATCTATATCTATTTTTATCTCTCTATCTCTACCTCTAAGTCTATCTGTATACTTGTATCTATACATCCTCAAAGCACAGAACTAAAGGAATTCTGAGATATCACATTAGGCATAAAGTTACAGTACAAGACACAATATCTTGGTTTCCTGAATCACAATGTGGCCTCCAGGAAGCTGTAGGTAGTTTGATTCAGCAAGTCTACAGGAAGGTTGAAGGTGGAGATACCAAGAGTGTAATCAAGGAGAGTCTGGAATCCAAGGAAATGTTAAGGTAAGACTAGGTGACAGGAGAGGGCTTGAAGCACAAATATCTAAACTGGCCCAAAGTGTGGGAGTAAAAGGAAGCCCAGTTGTCTTGGGGGGAGGGAGGGCGACAACGCAAAGCCAGTGAGTAGGACCCTCCAGGTCATTTTACTCTCAGTGAGAATGACCTCAAGTCACTCATTTCCACTTGAAAGCAATCTTCTCTGTTATGTGACAATAGAAGATTTCAAAGCCGTTAAGGAGGTGTAATATAGCTGAAAGAAGTATAAGTGTCATCTAATGGCATTGTTCGTAAGTTCACATGGTTACTAATCACTTACCTTTCAAGCATTGTGCTTTTTTTTATTTATATTAGATATTTTCTTTATTTACATGTAAATTTTTCCTTTCCCAGGTTCCCCTCGAAAAAAGAAACAAACAAAAACAACAAGAACAAACTCCTTTTGCCTCCCCCCTCCCCATGCCTGCCACCCCACCCTCTCCCACTTATTGGCCCTGGCATTCCCCTACACTGGGGCACAAAACCTTCACAAGGCTGAGGTCTTTTCCTCCTATTGATGATCGAATTTGCAATCACTACTTCACTGCTGGTGGGATTGCAAACTGGTACAACCACTCTGGAAATCAGTGTGGCGGTTCCTCCGGATATTGGACATAGTTCTACCAGAGGACTCAGCCACACCACTCCTGGGCATATACCCAGAAGATGCTCCATCATGTAATAAGGACACATGCTCCACCATGTTCATAGCAGCCTTATTTATAATAGCCAGAAACTGGAAACAACCCAGATGTCCCTCAACAGAGGAATGGATACAGAAAGTGTGGTACATCTACACAATGGAGTACTACTCAGCTATTAAAAACAATGGATTTATGAAATTCTTAGGGAAATGGATGGATCTGGAGAGTATCATCCTGAGTGAGGTAACCCAATCACAAAAGAACACACATGGTATGCATTGTGCCTTTTATGATAAGACATGCTTTTAAAGAAATGAATTACATCTGAGTAGCTCAGTGCTACATTCTCTATGTCTCCCTCTGTGTGTAGGGATCAATAAGTCATTTGTGAAACAAATATTTAATTCTTAGAGGAAGAAAGGACCTTAAGGCAGGTCAGGGAGCGTTTTAGGCCTTTATTTCATTTCATTTTATTTTTGTCATTCCGAATCTGATCCCAGGACCTTGAGCATATTACTCAAGTGCTCTATCTCTGAGATAAAGTCCCATCCTTCATTTTTACATTTTGTGCTTTGAGACAGAGCCTCTCTAAGATTCCCAAGCTAATTGTAATCTTGAAGTTACAATTTTTTTTTTCAAGTAGTTGGGATTAAAGACATGTGCCTTCATGGCTCTGGCAAAAGCTCCATCCTGAAGCTGGTCAAGAAAGAAACAGAATGCCCTAACTCTAAGAGAAAATGTTTATACGAAGGCTCCTGCTCTCTAGGGAGAGAGGATGCACAATAAGAGAAAAGCTTTATAGCCTGAGCTGTGAATACTGACCAGACCCATTCCTCTCTTGCTACTACTAGTCTACTAGTCTATTAATGCTTTTAACATGGGCACACTGAGGACTGTCACTGGACAGGGAGAACACAGGCGGGAAAACCTTCAACAAATGGTGTAATGTTTGCCAGGAGCTTCTTCCTCTGGAGCAGCTTATGGGGATACTCATAAGACATCTAAGGACTGGGGTGTCGGGGAACTGTGGGATTCCGCAATACTTCCACTTGCTCCTCTCATAGAATGTCTGTCAGCCACTTGTCCTTTTAAAATAACATTTTTTTTTCTTTCTATAGATGTACTTCTCAGTTCTTCCTGGTTGATATTGCTTTAACTGTGCAAACTAAAGTTTTCCTCAAGTCTTTGCATGTGACAGAACTGAAAGAAATATGACAGGCTAAAGCAAACTTGGTTTTCATTTCTATTGTTTCTGACTTAGTCCTTATTTCTATGATATCAGATCCAACAGCAGTCTTGTACCCTTGGGTCACACACACACACACACACACACACACACATACACACACACACACACACACACACACACACACACACACACACACACACACTCCGTTATTGCTTATCAGACATCATTTGCTGGTAAATACTGAGAAATATTTTGAAAAAGCAGTTATTTAAAGGTTTGGGAAAACAAAGTGCAAGCTACAATATTTTACAAAATGAAGAGATAGATGTTTCAACTTTAGATGTCCTGTTTCATTTATTCATTTTTTTCATTTATATATCATTTGAGTTTTCTTTCCAAATACACTTATGCAACCCACAGAGTTATTCAAACAGTGCCAATGACTCAATGACTGTGGACATAATAAAAGTCTAATAAGATGGCTTCAATATTGACTGATTTCTCACAAGAAATGCATCATTAGTTCTAAAATTACTATAGCTGAGTTCAAAGTGCCAAATGAGGATAAGCCAGAGATAATATTGATATCAACTAAAATATTTTAGAGATTTTTTTTATTGCTGGGAATTAAACCCAGAAACTTACACATGCCAGGGATTGAATCCCAATACTCATACATACTGAGGATAAAACTCAGTGACCCAAACATTCTGGATGTAAAATCCAGAAATTCACCATTGTGAAGGGTTGCACATGCTAAGCTAAGAACTTTACTGTGTCTCAGACCTCAGCTTGGAACTACTTTTGGTATTTTGTAGATGAGAAATGATTTCATCTGAAAACTACACACACAGAATATGACTTTCAATGCTTGCTGTTTTAGAAAGCTATTGATTAGAGTAATCCTACATTTGAACACGTATTCACAAGATCTAAGAAACCTACATGGGGGTATATACCATCTGAGTGTAATATAGAGAAAAGAAAAGGCACAGTGGAATAGAAAAGTAGTTTCACATCATCTGTCTGTGCCTTTCTGAGCCTTGCTGTGAAGTATATAGAGATAACAACCTTGTGAGGATGACATGGATCCGGGGACTGGGTCTGCATCAGCAACTGTGATCCAACCACCCCATGGATCCATGCTGTTGACTGCACCTGACCATACACTAGTTCCTGTGCCAGGCTGGCTTCCATAAATCTAGGTTAGGAAATATCTCTTTTGCCTCAAAACCTCCAAAGTTGAGGCCTTCATCAAATTTCTGTAGCTCTGGGCTGCAGTCGGACTCTTGATAGAACTGGGCTACAAGTTCATTTGTATGGAGTTAGAAGCAAAGCTGTTCCAGTACAAATGATCCTCCCAGATTTAGGTCCAGGGCTTATACCAAATTAGCCCTCATGGGGGCAGGATTGATGATGGCCCCTAGAAATGCAAGCTGTAAGCTCACAGCATTGATATCTTGGTTTTTAGTCCATCATTCCAAGTTCAATTGATAAACCTATATCAGTAATACCAAACTTTGGCCCATCCACCTGAGGACAGCATACTAGATTGTAGGAGAACTCTAGAAGAAGGCTTACCTATGGACCCTGTGAGCTAAGAGTTTCTAAATGTACATGCTTAGAAAGGGATTGTGAATCATAAAGATGGCAAAGAACCAGGGAAACTTGATAACCCCCAAAAGCAAAATAAATCATCCATAATGACTCTTAGGAAATGGAAATTAAGTATCTGTGTGATGACTCAGAGGGTTAAGGCACTTGCTGCCAAATGTGATGACTTGAGTGACTCCTGAATACACATGGTGGAAGGAGAAAGGTCACGTTTGCAGCTTGTCCTCTGTCCTCTACAGGCATGCCATGGGCATGTTCACAAGCACACACCCACGCACACATAGATTCACATGCATACACACACACACACACACACACACACACACACTAAGTAAATAAATAGATATATAGATAGATAAACATAATAGAAAAGGACTTTATTGAAAGGAATTTGGTAAATTGGTAAGCACATGCTAGAAATTAAAGATATGTTATAGCTAAGCTAGTTTGAAAACTTAAAAATGATACAAAGTATTTTGTGATGACAGATGGGAGCTTTATGAAGCTTTTCATGACTATTTAAGTGAACATTACTTAGTAATAAATAATGAAACCAAAGGAAATGGAAAAGATATCACAAACTAAACACCATTAAATGAAAAGTTAATACATGACTAAATTAAAAACTAGAAAAATTTATTGGTTATGATTTAATTAAATATTCTGGGAATTCTGATTTTCCCAGAGTAAAAAAAAAAAAATACAAAATTAAATTGCTATCTTATGCAATATACAAAATATCAACTCCAGATTATTTTTTAATTATTGTATTTTATTTTAATGTGTGCCTGTATGTGTTGTATGTGTGTATGTGGTGTGTGTGTGATGTGCATGTGTTTGTGTGTACACATGAGTAAAGGTGTCTGTGGAGGCCAGAGGTCTCAGATTCCCTTGAAATTAGAGATGCATGATCATGGATATGAGTCCCCTGACATGAGTTCTGGGTGGGAAACAAGTACTCTACAAGAGCAGTATGTGCTATTAACTGCTGAGCAATCTTTCCAGCCCAATTCCATGTAAAGGGTTAAATCAGAGTTCTATTTTACAATACAATAAAAATATTTTACTTGATGAAAAACATAATAAACACAGTCTATGAATATATGAACAAATTTAAGAACAAATTGCATTGTGTGCCAACCAATAAAAACTTTTACAAAAGACATGTGAATTCTTTTTTGTCTTTTACTGAAAGTAGATTTTTTTTTTTAAAAAAGATATGATATAGTTTAGTTATGGTTTTCCCTTTCCGTGACTCTTTCCAGTTCTTTCCCAACTCCCCTCTCATCCTATCGATTTCTGTTTCTTCTTAGAAAACAAACATGCATCTAAAGAATAACAATTAAATGAAGCACAATACAATAAGATAAAATGCAAACAAACTGATTGAAATAGGACACAACAAACAAATGCATAGAGGCTGAGAGACACACACATTCACACACACAGGAGTCCCACAGAAACACAAAACCATAAGCCATAGTACATATGCGAAGGGCCCATCAGGGTTAAAAAAAATGTCCTGACTCAACATTATGAGACAAAGAATCTCCAAAGCTGTCACTGAGTTCATTTAGTGTTGGCTGTCTATGCTTGGCATACTTCCTGTCCTTGAGTGTTTCACTGGGAGGGGGGGAAACACGCCTTTACTCCTGGGAGTCAGAAGCAGGCAAACCTCTGAGTTTGAAACTAACTTGGTTTGCAGAGTGAGTGCAGGACAGGCTACACAGAGAAAGTTTATTTCAAAACCTAAAACCCCAACTGCAAAATGCAAAACTCCAAAACCCTGAAACCACAATCTAAAAACCAAAAACTGAAAACGAAAATCCCCAAACCAGGCTGGGTGGTGGTGACACATGTCTTTAATCCCAGCACTCGGGAGGCAGAGGCAGGTGGATTTCTGAGTTCAAGGCCAGCCTGGTCTACAGAGTGAGTTCCAGGACAGCCAGGGCTGTACAGAGAAACCCTGTCTCGAAAAACAAAAACAAAACAAAACAAAACACCAAAAAAAAAAAAAAAAAAAAAAAAGAAAAGAAAAGAAAAGAAAAGAAAATCCCCAAACCAAACCAAAGCAAAGAGTGGTTTGGTCCCCCATTAAGACGTGAATGAGGAAAACATTTTTTTTTTTTTTTTTCATTTGTAAGTGGCTATCAGCAGGAGATTGCTCTAGGGTTAGGGATCTTGAGTCCATTTCTGCTTTCAGCTCTAAAACCCTATCTGGTGCAGAACCATGAAGGCCTTGTGCATACTGCCACAGTCTCTGTGAGACTGTATATGTGCCAATCCTATTGTGGAAAGACATATGAATTCTTAATCAAAAGTCTCTTATGAGATAGGCAAAAATATAAAAAATAAATTTATGAAAGAGCGACTTAGGTTATAAACTATTACTTGAGAAGTTTCCTGACTTATGTAGAAATCAGGCAAATACTAATGCAAACGATTGCTCAAGCTAATATGTTAACTGTGAGTGTTGGCATTAGCTGCAGACTGCTATACTCTGAAACCAAAACTCATTAAATAGCTCAAGTACACACAGAAAGAGCTGGTCTCCTGGAGCTAGCTTTCACAGAACAGTTTGTGTTCTTTTTACTTTGAGATGAGGCTGATGTACACAGAGATATTTCTTAGCTTCAAGCGCTACAGATCAGCTAAAATTAGTGCATTCAAATTATAAGATGAAGCACGGAGCTTTTAAGGAAACTAAATTAAAACACAAGAACAAAACAGCTTATGAACGGGACTATAGGGATAGTCTGCTAGTTTGCCCTGATGAGGCTCACACAGTGCCCTTGTCACAATGTGCCAGTCATAGGACCTATTGTGTCGGCCAGACCAAGGCTCCTTTTTCCCACTCATCATGTGAACCCTGGGAAGTATACCACCAAGTAGAAAGGACTCAGAGTTTATATTTCACTATGGATTTTATTAACAGTATAAAAGAAATGCGAAAGATATGAAGAGAGAGACAGGCACAGTTAATGTATGATCAGTAAATGTTACCATAACTAAATTGAAGAATAGTTTCAAAATATTGATAACTATACTGATAGTCTTTGCAAAACATCGAGCACCACCTCCCGTTTATCTGTACCTTGTCCTACTCTCACATCATCACGAAGCCCTAGCTTTCCTTAGACTCCCAGACTTCAAGCCTCAACTTCCAAAAAGTTGGGATTATTGGTATATTCTACCACTCCAACGTTGGCTACTTAAAGATTATTATTATTTTTTGTTTGAAACAGAATAATTGATGAACTGTGTCATTAGTTTAAAAGACACTGACTTGGATATTGGTAATAACAAGGATTCGTGGAGGCTACAGACAGCTGCTGGCAATTTGATTCAGCCCATGCTCTCTTTTCTTAGTCAGTGTTCTAGTGCTGTGAAGAGACACCATGACCCTGGCACTCTTCTAAAAGAAAGCGATTAATTAGTCTTGCTTACGATTTCAGAGGGTTAGTCCATTATCAGCATGGTGGGAAGCATCATGGCAGGCAGGCAGACATGGTGCTGGCGAGGAGCTAAGAGTTCTACATCTGGATGCAAATGCAGTAAGGAGGGAGGGAGGGAGAGAGAGAGAGAGAGAGAGAGAGAGAGAGAGAGAGAGAGAGAGAG
>JADRCD010210273.1:4996-21573 GCA_019843815.1 Montemys delectorum
CACACACACACACACACACACACACACACACACACACACACACACACGTATGAGTACATTGTAGCTGTCTTCAGACACACCAGAAGAGGGCATCAGATCCCATTACAGATGGTTGTGAGCCACCATGTGGTTGCTGGGAATTGAACTTAGAACCTCTGGAAGAGCAGTCAATGCTCTTAACCACTGAGCCATCTCTCCAGCCACGTGAACTTATTATTTATTGCCAGTCAACATATTTTGAGGTTGTAGGAAGACACGCACATTCCTGTCTGTGTCTGGCATAATGCTTTCACAACTCATGCTCAATTGACCCCTCCCCTTTCAGCACAGCAGCTCTCGAGCAGAAGTCTGGCTACACGGACAGACTCTTTGCCCCCACAACTGTTCAGATGAAGAGCCGTACTGTAGTAGAATGATCTGAGGATGCAGATAATCCCGTGGTACCTGTGAAGGTGAAGGAGGTCCTGACCCCGGGGCCCAGATAGTTCTGGACAAGACTCAGATGTGCGTATGAGATGACATACCCTCTCGTCCCTGCCCCCAGGGTGTATTTTGTCACTGTGAATCTACACAGTTTTCTCAGCACCTTTTGGCCCAAGGAGAAATAGAGATATGTCAGTGGTTTGGGTGTGGCTGGTTTTCACCAGAACTCATGTTAAGGTTTGGTCATCAATTAGAAGGTGTTGAGGGAGCACTGGTGAAGACAAGAACTCCTAAAATGCCGGTTATAATTTGCATATGCTCATCCCAGATAGTGGCACTATTAGAAAGTGTGGCCCTGTTGGAGTAGGTGTAGTCTTGTTAGCATAGGTGTGTCACCGTGGGTGTGAGCTTTAAGACCCTCATCCTAGCTGTCTGGAAGCCAGTATTCTGCTAGCAATCTTCAGATGAAGATGTAGAACTCTCAGCTCTGCGTGCACCATGCCTGCCTAGATGCTGCCATGCTCCCACCTAGATGATAATGCACTGAACCTCTGAACCTGTAAGCCAGACCCAATTAAATGTTGTCCTTACAAGACTTGCCTTGGGGGCTGGTGAGATGGCTCAGTGGATAAGAGCACTGACTGCTCTTCCAAAGGTCCTGAGGTCAAATCCCAGCAACAACATGGTGGCTCACAACCATCCAAAATGAGATCTGACGCCCTCTTCTGGAGTGTCTGAAGACAGCTACAGTGTATTTACGTATAACAATAAATAAATCTTAAAAAAAAAAAAAAAAAAAGACTTGCCTTGGTCATGGTATCTGCTCACAACAGTAAAATCCTAACTAAGACAATGCCTGAAAAAATCATGTAGATTTATCATTTACTGCCAGCTGAGTTGTCCCAGGCAGAACAGCAGGAAGCAGACTGGACCTCCAATTTGTTTGAGTTTTTAACACCAAACCTGCAATTATGACATATACAGAAAGGCAGCTATGGGCACCTGCAGCAAGCAAGCATCCTTTACAGAAGCAGGAAGACAGCAGGTAACTGGCCAGGCAGTTCTTGTAACCATTAGATCAGGGACACATTGAATAGGAATTCATAGCTGGTCCAGAGACCAGTTTACTCTTAGAATTCATGGCAAATTTATGGCTGGTCTAAGTGACCAGAGACCAGTCTACCCAGGACAGTTGTAGTACTCACAGCGTTCTTAGGACTACTTCCAGAGATGGTGACACTATACACAGTAGGCCACTACACTGGGCCTTGAGGGGGAGTACTCACAGTGAGGAATCCATCCTCATGAAGAAGTTATCACTGGTAAGCTGGCCAGTTTGGCACTTCTGGTCTCTCAATTCTTTATACGTATTCTCGGGGACTGTGGTGAAGCAATGGAAACCAGGCAGGGGGAAAGCTGGAGTTCTAGATGGTAGACCCAGGGCTTCATCCCATCCATGTTATCAGCTTTAAGAAACCCTGTCTGGCCAACAGAGTCAACTCACCTGGACCCTTCAGGGCTCCCAGACACTGAACCACCAATCAAAGAGTGAGCACTGGCTGGAGCTAGGTCCCCTGCACATATGTAGCAGATAAGAAGCTTAGTCTTCAAGTGGGTCCCCTAACAACAGGAGTGAGGGATGCCCTGAATCTGTTACCTGCCTGACTGCCTGTGGATCCCGTTCCCTTAACTAGGCCATCTTGTCTGGCCTCAGAGAGAGAGGATGCACCCAGTCCTGCAGCGACCTGATGTGCTGGTGGTGGTAGGGAATACCCGGGGAAGGGCAAAACCTGGTTGGGGGCTCCCCCTTCTCAAAGAAGAAAGGGAGGGAGGAATCGGGGGAGGATCTGCATGAGAGGGTACTGGGAGAAGAAGGGGTACTGATATTGGAATGTAAAGTGAATACATAAATAAATTTAATAAAAATTTTTTTAAAAAGGAAAAGAAACGGTAGAAATGAGGAGGCAAGCGATTTGCTGCCTCATTAAAGTGCTTTCCATATTAAAATAAAAAAAAAAAAAAAAGGAAAAGAAACCAAGTCTGATTTCAGAGTTGCGTGGCTGTAGTCACAGTGTATGTCCTCAGAGTTCTATTCTCCACTGCTCCTTTGACTTCAGCTCCCTCAGGCTCTCGGTGTCTGACTTTCCTAAGTGCCTGCTCTGGTTCCCATGCTCCTCAGGCTTCAGTGGATGAGGGCGCTCCTTATCTCTGGAGCCTTGTTGTCCAGCCCTGAGTTGGGCGATCCCTCGAGGTGGCGCGACGGCTGGGCCAGCACTACTATAATTATATCCTCCTGTCCACTTTAGTGTTCCGGGTCTGTGCAGTTTTCCATGTCACTGGCTAGGGTGAAAGGCATTGTCTTGGTTTCCTTTCATTCCTGTTTTCCCACTAATTGGATCCTTCCCCAATCTGTGTTGTCAGAATACGGAGCCAGCTACAAGAAGTGGGCGCTGCACTTTCCGTCCGGCTATATGTTGGCTTCGTTCTTACTCTGCTTACCAAGTATCTCTGGGGCTATAAAGCTTAGCTGTAAAGCCTAAGTTGAGGATACAATGCCTCCTTTCCATGTAGGTCTATAACAGAGAGGGGTCTGTGCTGAGAAGCCCATTCTACAGCTTGTGCTGCCATGAACAGAGCACTCCCGATAAACCGGCGCTCTTACCCAGAAGCCCCATAGCTCGTGTGCATGTCCACTTACGCCAAGCTGCACTGTCAAAAGAAAATATTAGAAGTGGGTCTGTGTAGCCGGGCAGTGGTGGCTCGTGCCTTTAATCCCAGCACTTGGGAGGCAGAGGCAGGTGGATTTCTGAGTTCGAAGCTAGCCTGGTCTACAGAGTGAGTTCCAGGACAGCCAGGGCTACACAGAAAAACCCTGTCTCGGAAGAAGTGGGTCTGTGGTCTCAATAAAATGACACAATTCAAATATTTTGGCCAAGCAAAAAGTTTTAGGTTCCCAGCACCTAAAACTTAGGCAGATCAAAATGACCTAAGCCTCCGGAGTATCTGATGCCCTCTTCAGGTCTCCTCAGGTATCACGAACACCCCCAAAGACGCACATCAGTCAATTATAAAAATAAATCTTTAAAAAAATTATTGATGAAATATGCGTGTTGCACTTTATTTTAAAATCATCTCCTCCTCCCCCCACCAACTTGACACATCATCTGGGCAGAGAGTCTTAAAGAGGAATTTTTTTGGATCAGATTGGCCTATAGGCCTATCCATGAGGGAGCGTCAGCTTGCTAAGAGATACAGGAGGATCTAGTCCATTCCCTAGGCAAAGGTGTTCTGAAAAGTAGAAGAGAGGAGAAAGCTAACAGAGGGCAAGCAGGTAAGCAAGCAAGCCACGATCCATGCATTTCTCTGCTCCTGACTGCAGATGTGCTATGACTAACTGCCTGAGTTCCTGCCTTTACTTTCCTGGAATGATGCATGGTAACTTGGAGTTATAAGCAAATAAACTCTTTTCTCTCTAAATTGTTTATTGTCGGGGTATTTGTCATAGCGGCAGAACTGGAACCAGACAATCAAGTCTTCGAAAATCAGTATGAGCTTTATACTCCATGCACTCGATGGGTACAACTCACCACATTCAACAGGCCC
Source organism: Montemys delectorum (assembly GCA_019843815.1). Classification (NCBI taxonomy): domain Eukaryota; kingdom Metazoa; phylum Chordata; class Mammalia; order Rodentia; family Muridae; genus Montemys; species Montemys delectorum. Next base: position 9,023 of record JADRCD010210273.1, read on the forward strand.
CTGGTTACACAGCTACCTTCAGGAAGATCCAGCACAGTAACTTTAAGGAACTCAGAAGTCCAGGCTGATAGGACAAGACATTCTATCCTTGGTGGCCTTGCCATGCTGAGGACTTCTAGTCCTGGGCCGTCTGAGAGCACACAGCAGGAGCAGGAAGCCTAGCATCTGTGAGGAGAGGGCCAGGGCCTGGGGGTGGGGACTGTTCCAGGACCTTAATTTCCATTATTCAGGGGAAACCAAAGAACACATTCATAACTTGCTTATCTCTGTCAGATCCTGTTTTGCCATCTTTCCGTCAGGGTGTACTGAGGCAAGAAGAAAAGACTGCGGTGTCAGAAAGGTCTTGGCCAACCAGGTGTTGCAACTCCTGTGGCCCCACTGGGTGTGGTCTAGACCCATCCATCTTTCCCTCAAACTCTAAGTCTTTTAGTAAAAGGATGAAAGATGAGAAGGAAAAGTGGAACCACACGAATAAGTTAGCCTAGCACTGCAAAGGTGGTGCCACGTACCTGGAAAAATAGTGCAGTCTCTCAGCCTATGAGCAGAGCCCTGGCCTGAAAGGTACTATACTGACCATTCCTTGGTCCTGGCACAACAGGGATCATAGTGATTTGTAGCTTTCTCTGGCCCTGGTCTGAAACAAGTCAGCCAGTAAGAGGACATGGATTTCTGCAGAGAAGGCTCCTGTAGTGAGGACTAGCCTTGGGTGCCCTGGGGATAGATGGGATGGTGGAAGGCTTCAGGTTCCTGGCTAGGGAAATTAGCTGCTGTAACTATTGGCCTGGGCTGGGGAGACTCCCAGGTTTGGAGAAAAGCACCAGTACTTTTATTCTAAGCAGGGAGGTAGAAGGTTAAGTCTTGAATTGGGTTCCAGTACAGGATTTTCTCCTGATCTTTGCCCTTCTTGAACCCTACCCTAGGGTGATTGCCATTCAGTAATCTGTTTTCATATCCCACTTCCACTTCCCAGATAGTTCATTGGTTTACAAATGGGAACAGAAATTTTGGAGAAAGTAGAACTTTGAAGAGGCCATTGAGGAGGTGGTGGCAGGGGATGGTGTGTGTGTGTGTGTGTGTGTGTGTGTGTGTGTGTGTGTGTAGAGTGTGTGGGATATGGAGCAATCCTATGTAGCTCATCCTCAAGCAACCAGATCTTACTCCACAATGGTTCTATATAAGTGCCCATGACTCCACCACCCATATGAACTTCCTTCAAACAAGAGCTTCCTTTAAGCACAAAAATGATTAAGGAGGATCCTGGCTCAGCTCCAGTGCCATCCACTGTGGTTTCCATCAATAGGGACACTATGCAGCCAGATTATGTTGCCTGGTCCACATTTAACACAATTTTCATGAACGGCTGCTGTCTGGGTTTCATTGCCTATGTCTACTCTGTGAAGGTGAGTGTTGTAGAAGGCATGTATGTGGTTGTGGCTCCTCCTGCCCAGAGGATACCTGGGTCAGGTACAGCCTTGTGTTTGTGTATGTGTGACACTCTGTGTTTGGTGTCCTGAATGTACTTATGTGTTTGTACATATAGACAGTGTAAATAGCATATAGAAAGTATATGTGGGGGCTGGAGAGATGGCTCAGCAGTTAAGAGCGCCGATTGCTCTTCCGAAGGTCATGAGTTCAAATCCCAGCAACCACATGGTGGCTCACAACCATCCGTAACGAGATCTGACACCCTCTTCTGGTGTGTCTGAAGACAGCTACAGTGTACTTATATATAATAAATAAATCAATCTTAAAAAAAAAAAAAGAAAGAAAGTATATGTGGGTTGTATGTAGGAGACTCTCCTATGTAGGCAAAAGGAGAGAATGCCCAGGGATTCTGGGGTGAGCCTGTCTCCACTCTAGAGGAATTTGTTCTACTGCTTTAGTTTCTGGAATGCCCCTTCACCCTGCAGACTGGGGCATCAGGCTGGGTGCAAGTGAGACTTATAAGAAATGGCACCCCATGGTGAGGTGAGCCTACAGTGCTTGGGTCTGCTGGATGGTCTGAGTATGTGAAAGAGAGGGGTGTCTGACCCGAGGGAAGAGATTGCACTGGGCAGGAAGGACAATGGGGGAACTGAGGCAAAGCACCTGGCTCTTGATGACTTGCTCCGAGGTCACATTGATCTTTTCATCTCTTTCAGTCCAGGGACAAGAAGATGGTGGGCGACATGATTGGGGCCCAAAGCTATGCTTCAACTGCCAAGAATCTGAACATCTTTGCTGTGGTCATTTCCGTCATCTTCTTCATCATACTTATCTTACTAAATTTACTAAAATTACTAGGCAACCGTTAAAATTAGAACCTACTAGTTAAGTACTAACTAGCTAGTTAGCTAATTATTAATTAACTAAACTAGTACCTAACTTAGTACTTTTAGTACCTATTAGTTAGATGCTAAGGGTGGGACTCCATGCAGTATATGTTCTTGGTATCAGAGTCAATGGACTAAATTCTTCCATGCACTGTCTTTGTGAAGAAAGCCGGTATGTGCTCTGCCCTTCATAGTTGCCCCTTATCCTGGCCAGAGGCCTTGACGTGTCACTCTACACTCCTGTAAATGTCATCCTCATGCATCTGTTCACAGTGGATTCAATAAAGTGCATGTGGTAGCAATTGTGTTGTGACTTCCTCTCCCCTGACTGGTTCTGTACTGAGCTTTCTCAGAGTTTCCCTGGCTTTCTCCTTGTTGAAGAGGTAGGGGTGTGGATGGGGTTATGGTGTAGAGCATCCACAGCTGAGCAGATTTCTGGCCTCAGGATGGAGACAGCAGCTGAGAAGCATCCTGAATAGTATCCTCTTTTACTTAGCAGGCACAGGCAGGCAGTAACTGAGCGTTGCCTACCTCCGGCTCCATGTCCCTAGAGTACACAGGAAGGGTGCAGAACCATACGCTAGTGAGTTTTAACTCCAGGGATAGAGGACCAGCCCAGGGTCCTCCATTTTTAGGAGGAAGCAGCCTTGACCCGGACAAGCTGTATCCAAGATCTTTAGGGTGGCCTTCAGTTTGGATTCTGACCCCTCCCTTCTCACACGCATCTCACAGGTTTATTTCAGGTCAGGGTGGGCAGTGGAAAAGTGAACATGGAATCTTCAGTGCTAGGTGCCATGGCTGATCCAGTGTATTATCCCTCTGTGGGTCCTCAGATCCTGAAATGGGGAGAAGCAGGTCTCAAGAGGCCTTGGCACTCTTCACCATTACTCTGTTCTCAAAATTCACCTGTGGGCATACATTTGTTGCAACCTACTTTTAATAAGGGTTCAGTCTCTCCTCTAGCCCACTACCCAGCAGAGGTAATGGAAGAGAAGTTATGAGGATATGGGGGCAGTAAACCTCTTTAGCAATAGTTCTTTTGGGGCAAGCTTGATCTTCTTTAGCAGCAGTTCAGTCCTGTAGCAAATAGCAACCAAATACGATTGAGCAGCTGCAACCCAGTCCTCCAGGCAGGCAGCCACTACACATGAACCAGCAGCTATAGTCCAGTCCTTTCAGCAAGTGACACCAGGCACAAACCAGCAACTGTAGCTCAATCCTGAAGAAACCTCCAGGCTTGCCAACGAACCTGAGGCAAGACTGCAGAAATGGCAAGCTGCTGTAGGAACCTTGAGAGCCGTTCTTGGGCAAGTTTCTCTCAATGGTGGTATTGTCACAAGTTGAGTTCAACAACGCTATGTAGGTGAACCAATACATGTGTGTTGCTAGTGAATAATAATGAGGCAGAGCTAACCAAACCAATGCTCAGTGCTCTTCTCCCGCTGTCGGGGATTCATAGCCACACTCCTTCATTAAGTGCTCTTTCACTGTTTGCTACATCCGAACATCCTTTCACCTGTGTCTGCTTCAGGAAAACATTCTTTCATGTGTTTGCTTTAGCAAGACGTCCTTTCACCTGTGTGCCCCAGCAAAACAACATTTGCTATAACTAATTTTCCAAAGAGCTAGAAGTTTCCACTTCATTTACCTTCTCTTCTTCCGGGATGCCCTGGAGCCTGCACTTCCACCTCATTTTGGGCACCCCAAGATTACAGGTCTTTGGAGCCCCTGGGTGGCACTGTCTCCCTGTGTTGGTATGTGGGTTCTAGTCCTGGGGTCTGAGATAATGTAAGGCCCTGAAACTCATTTCGTGAGGCTAAGCAGTGTTAGAGATGCCCTCTCCACCAAGGTCCAGGCTTCTGAAGCTGTATCAGTTCCTTTACTATCGTGGGAAGCTGAGCCTGTCTTAGGGAGACAGATACCTTAATACCAGTGGAGACAGGATCCCATGGGGAGAGCGGCTATCTTACTGGAGGGGAGTGAGTGCCTTAGCCAGACCAAGTCCTAGGGAGAAATCAAGACCTTTTCAGATTGCACCAGGAAGGAACAAGAGTTTTTGAGAAGGGCTGGGCAGTGGTGGCCCTTTCATCCCATTCCTTTAATCCCAGCACTTGGGAGGCAGAGGCAGGCGGATTTCTGAGTTCGAGGCCAGCCTGGTCTACAGAGTGAGTTCCAGGACAGCCAGAGCTACACAGAGAAACCCCGTCTTGAAAAACAACAAAACAAAACAAAGTCCAGTTGGAGATCAGTTCCAGGCAGTGGATGCCATGGGTCTGAAAGGTAAGGGACACTAAATCAGAGAACATCGACACTGGCCGGAAATGTCCCCTGAGAGGGGAGCGAGGAGAGAACCTGACAGGTAAAGTGTCAATAATTGTGCATCATGGGCAGAATTGGATGGAGCATCCTGGATGGTGCAAAGGCTGATCCTGACCCTTGCTCTTACAGCAAGGCTTGTCAATCCCTGTCCCTCTGATGATCCCTGGGGCTGCAGAGATTGCCTTTAGCACTGAACAAAGAAAATGTATGGAAAAATCCAAAGACTGAGTCTCAAGGGATATATCATACAGGCAGGAGCGAGTCAGACTGGAAGAGGTCTTGCTCACTTGGGGGCCACATGAAGACACTGACTAGGGTGAACATGTGTGCAGGGCTGAATATAGCTCCCCACCTCTGTGGGTGGGGAGATGAGTCTGGGGATTGAATGCATGTGAAGGCCTTGATATAGCAAAGCCCTCACAGCTCACCCAAGCCACCAGGTGAGAGGAAATAGGATCCCCATGACTGAGAGAGGCAGAGAAGTGGCCATAAAATGTGAGGATGGTCTCTGAACATCCAGGAGCAAATGTATTTGCCTTCAGGAACACTGTGAGACCTTAGTAAACAGAGCTATGACTGAAATTAAACATTGTTAACTATTTAAAAAGTTGTACCAAGATCCATCATTCTTGAAACCAGAGTGTGTTGTGACCACAGTATCATTTACAAGCTCAGGGTTATTCATATTATTTTATCTCCCACTCTGCTGAAAGGCAACAGAGGATGTGTGAAGAGCAGCGTGAAGTAGGCCTTGGAGAGATATTCCACAGAACAACAACAACAAAAATAATAACATCAGAATCCAACAGAAGCCACGACTTTCAGGCTCCAATCAGAGTGGACCAAAGCCCTATTCTGTTACATGGTAGCCCTGAGGCCTGAGGCCTGGCAGGAGCCTCTGTGAGGTAGGTCTGTCCATGGAAACCACTCTACCTAAGTTTCCCACAGGCAGACTTTTTCAGAGATGTTGACTAAAACAGCACCAGCTAATAGGATTGCAAAAAGGGGTGTCTTTAGGAGGTGGTGATGTCCCTGTGAAGAACTCAGGAAAGATAATGAAATGAGTAGACCCTGGAAACTGGAGAAGCCCCAGCCCACAAGACTCAGAGCTCTAGGAAGGGTGGGTGCTGCAGGGCACCTTGAAGCAGGTCTAGTAGCCTGATCCTTACAGTGCCACCAAGATAGAAACTCCTAACAAGAGAAGCCAGGCCAGGCCTTCCTGTTATCAGGGAAGGACAGACACTAAACTGAATCCCTGAGGATGATAAGGAGTGGCTTTCCTGGCCACAGCCCTCACCCCACCATGTGTTTGAGAAAACTTCCCTTGGCATGATGAAGGTCTCTGGTCACCATTCCACTAGCACTAATAAATTTTAATAGGGCAGGAGGGGAAAAGAGTGGGCGTAGCACAAACATGCCAACCTAGGACCATGAGGTCATAGCCAAGTGACCTAAGATCGTTTAGTTCTAATACCAAAGTCCAGTGATTGATCACATTTAGGGCACTAGGTCTCTGCAAAAAGAGACACAGAGAAGTGTTAGCATTTTGTCTGTGCTCGGCCCCACAGTCACCTGACAATAGCCAGGTATGCCTGACTCACTATAAAAGGGGCTGCTTGCCCCCTCCTTTCTCTCTTGACTTCTTGCTCTTGCTCTGTCCTCTCCCTCCTGCTCCCTCTTTAGCTCCATTCCCCTCCCCCCTCTCTCTGAGTGCTCAACGCCAGCCTCTACTTCTCTGCTCTCTCTCTCTGCCTTTCTCTGTCTCTACTACCCGCTCCATGAATAACTGTTCTATACTATACCATCGTGGGGCTGGTCCCTCGCATGGGCCTGCAGAGGCTCCTCCTTCCCCCACATACGACTGCACATCCATCAAAGATATTCCTTCTCTCTCCTTATCTTTTTAAAACACAACAAGAAGTACCGTTCACCCCTACGTCTATCTGAAGTGAAGCCAGTAGAGCTGGCCTCCATAGTGACTGTAGTGGGCTCTCTGGGCACTCTTTACTGCTGAGAGAATAGAGGGTACTTTGGGGCCTGGTTGGGACCTTGATAAGGAACAGTGAGGTTCTACAGCTGTTAACCTGAGCTTGGCTGACCCCAGGACCCCTCACTCATAAACACTGAGGTTTGGGCCTTGGGACAAGTTCTGACTTGGGTTCCTGACCGAGAAGTTCCCCTGATTCACAATCCTTCCTGACATCCTGCCCTGGAGTAATTTGATCCGCAGACTTTTTAGATCCCCGCCTCTCTGAACTCAGACCAGTTTCATCAAGCCAAAATTCAGGAAAAGGAAACTTCTGAGAAACCGAAACTGCTGGAGAAAGGGCAGACCCACAGAGCTCTCCATCCTTTGCCCTTCGCTGCTGCTTTTGCTCGGCACCATGAACCACACTTCTCAAGCCTTCATTACCGCTGCCAGTGGGGGACAGCCCCCAAACTACGAAAGAATCAAGGAAGAATATGAGGTGGCTGAGCTGGGGGCACCCCACGGATCGGCTTCTGTCAGAACCACTGTGATCAACATGCCCAGAGAGGTCTCTGTGCCTGACCATGTGGTCTGGTCCCTGTTCAATACACTCTTCATGAACTTCTGCTGCTTGGGCTTCATCGCCTATGCCTACTCTGTGAAGGTGAGTGCTAGAGGTGGGTAGTGATGGTGTAAGAGGGTTGTGTGTGTGTGAGCCTGAAGCTCCATCTACCCAGATGTACCGAGGTGGGAGGTCCTCTGTTTAAAATAAGTTTGTATGCATTCTTCTGTGGTGTGTGTGTGTGTGTGTGTGTGTGTGTGTGTGTGTGTGTGTGTGTGATGGCTTAAAGACTCTCGGGGCAGACACAGGGTGAGGCTGCCTGGGGATTCTGGAGTCAGCCTGTTCCAATGCAGTCTAGAGGAATGCTTATAGTGCGCTTCACCTTACAGACCGGGACACAAGTGTGGAAAGCATTTAGGAGATTCATGGGGAACGATAGTGTACGGTAGGGTGAACCACAAGTGCTAGGGCCTCCTGGATGATCAAAGTATGTAAAATGTTCCTGACCTAAGAAGGGGGAGACACAGTCCACAGAGAGTATGTCAGGAACCCTGTCAGAGGATCTGCCTATCGGCCTCAGGGCCACTGACCATCTATCTACTCTGCTCCAGTCTAGGGACCGGAAGATGGTGGGTGATGTGACTGGAGCCCAGGCCTACGCCTCCACTGCCAAGTGCCTGAACATCAGCACCCTGGTCCTCAGTATCCTCATGGTTGTTATCACAATTATTGTCGTCGTCATCATTGCTGTGAACGCTCGTAACCTTTAGACTTAATTGAGGATTCTGGCTTCTGGTCCTGAGGTGCTTCACCATCTGCAGCTGCATCCCTCCTTGCCCCTTTACCCCTTCCTACACGCAGGTGTAACCTAGCCACAGTGGATTCAATAAAGTGCACTTGATAGCCACCATCCTTTGACCACTTTTATTCATCCTACCCCCTCGGTCTTCCTTGCTCTGAGGTGGACGTGTAGGTTATCCTCAGTTTGGCAGTAGTTTCTGGCCTGCTGTTGTGGACATTTGCTGGCCAAAGTCCTGGATGGTATTTGGCTACTCCAGGCAGGGAGAACTCTAGCTTCCTCTGGCCCTGGCCCCCATATTCCCAGGGCACCTAGCCCCATTCAGAAGTGGAAGACCAGGCCTGGGTCCTTGTACGTCAGGAAGAATACTCTAAACCAGACAAGATGGGTGTCACAAGTTCCATGCGTGCTTTCCCTGTCCAGGCTTTGCAGGGTGCTGTGGTGGGGGCCTGGTGTCCCCTGCTGGTCTCACAGCAGCGTTGCAGTTCATTCCTTGTCACTCTGGAGCCCGGATTGACCTTAAAAAGTCTCAGAGTCACTGCCCTGTTGCCCCCTGCCGGCATACTGCAGATATGGTGGCCAGGTGACCATGTGGGGCTTCCGCTGCCACCCCCTGTCCCCCATCCCCCTTCCCTGGCCCTATCTGGTAAGAGAGAGCACCAATCACGCCCTCTTCTGCCGGGGTATGAAGGGCTCACTTCTCTGGTCAAGGTGGTCCTAGTAAGCACGTTTCCACGTCCCTTAGGTGCATTGAGTTTCTGAGTCTCCTGGGGGTGGATGGGCGCTTTCTATCTCTGTTGGTGCAGGGGTCAATCATGATCTCACAGAGGCCTTTCCAAGAGTACTTATTTCTGGTTCCCAGAGGCAAGCATCTCAGGAGTTGCCTAGGCTGGGCAGTGGTGGGGCATGGCTTTAATCCCAGCACTTGGGAGGCAAAGGCAGGCAGATTCTGAGTTCGAGGCCAGCCAGGTCTACAGAGTGAGTTCCAGGACAGCTAGGGCTACACAGAGAAACCCTGTCTCCAGGCGGGGTCGGGGAGAGTTTCCTGGATCTTCCTCCTGTGTCTATGAGACTCCGTTTGCCCTCCTAAACCATTGTGGTGGGTTTTAATGTCACCACCATACCCAGGGCAGCACGGTGGATCTGAAGTGCCTTGGGTGTTAGTGGGGAGGCACTGTAGTGGTTGTAGCCTGGAATTGGGAGTGGGTGTGGTGGGTAGAAAGAGGTGGGGGCACTTTTGCAAGTTAAAGGATTTGGGTTTCTCAACCAGGATGGCAGAGCCCCAACTTGTTCCCCAGCGCAGACTCTGACAGAGCTGACCTGCCCAGCAGGGAATTTAATCACCAGAGGGAGAGAAACAAAAGGCAGCTTCAGGGATGGGCCGAGTGCCCTCCACCCTCACAGGAAGTCAGGCTCCCTGGGAGGGAGGGTGTGGGGTTTACAGACTAGCTCTGAGGTATAGAAGATGAACAAGGCTCTGCTGCCGGCCGGGAGCCTCCCTCCCTGCCAAGCAGCTACGGCTTCCCAGAACACTTCCCCCCCACACACCCCCCCGGCTTTTCGAGACAGGGTTTCTCTGTGTAGCCCTGGCTGTCCTGGAACTCACTCTGTAGACCAGGCTGGCCTCGAACTCAGAAATCCGCCTGGCTCTGCCTCCCAAGTGCTGAGATTAAAGGTGTGGGCCACCACCGCCTGGCCTAGAACACTTTTATAAAGGGATTTTGCCTTATTGGGGATTGGCTGAGTACTAAAAGGGTACAAATGAAGCAGGGTAGAGATGGAAAATTAGGAGGACCTGGGGAAGGAAGAAGCCCCATCCTGGGATCTAGTTTGTCCTCTTCACTGACTGAGAGTCAAGAAACTTGATAAAGCCAAAATTGCCCCCATGACTGTCTTAATACGTTCTGGTTTGTTTGTTTCTCTGTGTAGCCCTGCCTGTCCTGGAATGTACTCTGTAGGCCAGGCTGGCCTCGAATCTGAGATCTGCCTGCCTCTGCTTCCTGAGAGCTGAAATTAAAGGTGTGTGTGTACCCACACGACCTGGCTCCAATCTTAGTACTTAACAAACCTCCCTAACTGTTTCACGCTGTCTTGTCCTGAGATTTTTTTTCCTGGTTGTCAAGGGTCAAACATTACCTCCTTTACAGAAGAGCTTAAGGGGGAAGGAACCTCTCAGGGCACTGAGGGCAGGGCTGGGCATTGGCTCCCTTACTGCTGCAGCTCTGATGGAAGGTAATCCTGAGGATCAGCTTAGTCCAGGGCGAGGATAACAGGCATTGCTGAGGGTCAGGCAAATTTTCTGTCCAAAACCCTGGTTAAGAATTGACCTACCCCACACCCTGCTTAGGGAAGGGTGACTGGAGCTTTCTGCAGGCTTCAAAGTCTTTTCAACTGAGATTAAAACAGCTATAGCATCTCACAGTCCTTATTCAGAGCCGTAGCCAGGCCCCACACAGCCCCTTTCATGCCTAGAGCCCCTCTCTCTTAGTTAGGGTTTCTACTACTTACGACCTAAAGCAACTTGTATTTGGAGAAGCACTGTTTACTGACTTGTTCCCCATGCCTTGCTCAGCCTACCTTCTTATCCCACCCAGGGGCACTGTTTCAGGGATGGTACCGTTCCCAGCGAGTTGGGCCCTTTGACATCAGTCATTGCCTTAGGGTTTCTACTGCTGTGATGAAACACCATGGCCAAAGCCACTTGGGGAGGAAAGGGCTTGTGGCTTCCATTCCCACACCACTGTTTGTCTTAGTTGGGTTTTAGTGCTGTGAGGAGACACCATTACCATGGCAACTCTTATCAAGAAAAGCTTTTAGTTGAGGCTGGCTTACAGTTTCAGAGGCTTAGTCCACCATCGTCATGGCAGAAAGCGTGGCAGCATACAGTCAGACACGGTGCTGGAGAGTTCTACATTCAGACAGGCAGAAAGGGAATTGAGCTGAGCTTCTGAGACCTCAAAGCCATCTATCTCTTCGTGACACACCTCTTCCAAGAAAACCACAACTGTTCGAAGCAGCCACACTTCCTAATAGCGCTACTCCCTAGGGCCGAGCATTCAAACACACAAGTCTTTGGGGGCCATTTCTATTTAAACCTCAACACCGCTCTTCATCGTTTGAGGAAGTCAGGACGGGAACTCAAACAGGGTAGGAACTTGGAGGCAGGAGCTGATGGAGAAGCCATGGAAGGATGCTGCTGCTTATCTGCTTGCTCCCGAAGGATTGCTCAGCTTTTCTTATAGAACCCAGGACCACCAGCCCAGTGGCAAACCTTCCCCCATCAATCACTAATTTTAAAAATGTTTTACATCTGGGTCTTAGGGAAGGATTTTTCTCAATTGAGGTTCCCTCCTCTTGGAACTTGTGTCAAGTTGACATAAAACGATCCAAGACTAGTCATCAATTAAGAAAGCGAACCACAGGCTTGCCCACAGGCCAGTCTGGTAGATATATTTTCTCAAATGAGTTTCCCTCTTCCAATGATCCTAATTTGTGTCAACGTTACATGAAACTAGCCTGAAGCCCACGCTCATGGTAGGACCATCCTCTAGGTAGGACTAGGCCTTTCCTGGGCTGACTTGCTGTGGGTCAGTCTGGTTGTCAACCTGTATGTATGTCTGTGTACCACATGTGTGCAATGTCCATGGAGACCAGAAGAGGATGTTGGACCTCCAATAGCTGGAGTTAATTACACATGGTTGTTAGCTGCTACATGTGTGCTGGGAACCAAACCCAGGTCCTCTGGAAGAGCAGCCAGTGCTCTTAACTGCAGAGCCATCTCTCTAAGCCCACATTTTCTTGATTAGTGATTGATGTGGGATGGCCCAGCCAGGGCAGGTATTCCTGGCTTATTTAAGAAGCAGGCTGAGTGAGCCATGGACATAAAGCCTGTAAGCAGTGTTCCTCTGTGCTCTCTGCTTTTGTTCCTACCCTGAGTTCCTGCCTTAGTTTCCCTGATGACAGACTGTAACTTATAAGCCAAAGAAACCTTTTCCTTCCTGTGGTGTTTTGAGAATGGCCCCCTTAGATTATATATTTGAATAATTGGTCCCTAGTTGGTAGAATGGTTTGGGAAGGGCTGGATGGTATGGCCTTAGTGGAAGAGGTTTGTCACTGGAGGGTAGGGTAAGCTTTGATGTTTCAAAGTCTCTCTCTGTCTGTCTCTCTTTCTCTGTCTCTCTATGTCTGTCCCTCTTTCTCTGTCTCTCTGTCTCTCTGTCTCTGTCTGTCTCTCTCTCTCTACCTCTCTTTCTGTTTCTCTCTCTTTCTCTGCACCTTGTAAGCCCCCAACTCCTGCTCTAGTGGCATGCCTGCTTGACTACTTCCATGTTCCTGCTATGACAGTCATGGTCTCTGACCCTCTGGAACTGTGAGCCCCAAAGTGAACATTTTGTTTTATAAGTTGTGCTGGAGTCTAGTTCCAGCCAAGTTCAAGTCCCAAAGATATTTGCATTTTGCTTTTTTTTTTTTTTCCAAGATAGGGTTTCTCTGTGTAGCCCTGGCTGTCCTGGAACTCACTCTGTAGACCAAGCTGGCCTCGAACTCAAAAATCCTCCTGCCTCTGTCTCCCAAGTGCTGGGATTAAAGGCG